>CM059217.1:27966898-28044398 GCA_030347435.1 Clarias fuscus
ATATATATTATATAATAATTCTTGTTATTATTATTGCTCTATAATTTCTTCTTCACATTTTCTTCCTTAAATTATAAATCATAGAAACAACAACGCAATTTTAATTTCAAGTGCGTAGTTATTATATGATTATTATATGATTTTATTTTAAAATATGTATACACTTCAATAATTAAAAAAATAAAATAAAAACAAGAATTCTGGATCCATTAAGAGTAGCAAAAAAAAAAAAACATTAGATTATATCACACAGGAGAAACTGATTCTCTCTCTCTCTCTCTCTCTCTCTCTCTCTCTCTCTCTCTCTCTCTCTATATATATATATATATATATTCTGTTCTGTTTTATAGATTGAATGCTAAGTCAGTTGATTATTATATTATTAATCTGTGTCTGGGATGCACAGTCAGTTATTATTATTATTATTATTATTATTATTATTATTATTATTATTATTATTATTATTATTATTGTGTTGAAAAGGAAACAAGTGTATCTCCTTCTTCACTATAGTAGCCTATAATTCTGTGATAAAGATTGCAGATGTGTTTCATATGTGCCAGTGTCATGCTTATTGTCGGAAAAAAACAGTTTGCATGATTGTAATGTAATGCAATAACGCGTGTAAGCAGATGATTTGACATTAGGAGTAAAGGCATTCAGACAGAAAGGCGAGCTGTCATCACGACGGAGATTTACAACCCCGTCGCTGATCAAAGTCGCACTGTTTTGGCAACTTTTGGTTTACATGCTGAGAGCGCACACACTCACACACACACACACGCTTAAAATGGGAAAAACGGTAAAGGCTGTTTATGAAATGGAAAAAGATGTAGGGAAAAGCCTTGAATTGGTGAAGAGGTTAAAACCGGAGAGCCAGGAGAGTGACTTTGCCGTGCTGACCGCTGATGCCCTCTCCCAATCTAATTACCCGTGTGTAAAGGACAATGCTGGTTCAGCTGCTCTGAGTCATTGCCCCATCTCAGTGCGTCTGCTTATCTTCACAGACCCTCCAGTACCCCTCTCCCTCCCTCCCCCTCCCTCCCTTTTTCTTTAACCTCAAGGAGAATGATAAACGCACCGTGGTGGGGACGCACCCCATTTTGTGGCACCTGTTAATTAAAGGGACTGACTTTCCTCAATTACGCATAAAACCCTGGTGAACATAGGTTTCAAGGTAAAATTGGAACTTGATGACATCATTACACGTCTGAGTTTTATAGCATGCGTGTTGCCAGAGCTTATGGTGCACATTAGAGCCTCCAGTCGTGGAAAAGTGCCCTTGAGATCACCTTATCCCTCCTCCCCCTTCTCCATGTAGATGCTGAGAGTTTTTCTTAGAGATACTGCTTCATCTGTGTTTCAGCACTGTTGATACCTTGTGGACTACTAGCAAACATTTAGCACAAGTCTGCTTCAAAGGGGCCTGCTGTGACGATGACCTGGATCAGGGTCATCTAGGAAGTTCATTAGCATTTGTCTGGCTGAAGAAAGCAGTTAGTGCACCATTAGGGTTTTTTATACTTTTTTATCAAGCATGTATTAAGCCATAGTAAATCATTAATAACCCTACCAAAAGTCAATCACCATAATTAATAACATTTTTGAATAAAACACATTATATTGGGACACAACAAGAGCCTGAAAAATATCCCCAATATTAAAAATTTATGTACTGGAGTGCCTTAGATTTAATGTTACCATAATATGTGCTGTTGATTGCTGCTTATGGATAATGCACACTTTCACCCACCAGTCTCAAAGAATGTATTCTCTGATGTCAGTGGGGTTGTCTCTGCATGCTTAATATGTGTGTGTGTGTATGTATATATATATATATATATATATATATATATATATATATATATATATAATACCATGTGAGATTGTGTTCTCTGTATGACAGCAAAGTGAGCCCATGCAACACACTATTTACTAGTTTTAGGCACTGAGAACTTGCACATCTGGCCAGGCGCTGTAAAAATATAGGCATGTACGCATCAATAGAAAGTGGATTATTAAAGTCTGTTGGAGCTAGATATTAAAGCATGCACAAATTATTAAACACATCTACACATGCATAAATGTTTTTTTTTTAATTAAAAAAAAAAAACTAATCACCATAGATATAGTTATAGTTATATAAGCAATACAGCATGCAGTTTGAATGTGGATTGGAGAGTACTTAAGGCTAACTAAAAGCTTCATGGAATCACTAATCGAAAAACACAATATATAGCTGCAATAAATGAATTGTGAATAAAGTCATATAGTCATATCGTTATAAAGTCCTAAAAGTCCCTCGCGTGCGCAAAGATTCCTTCTCTCTCTCTCTTTAGTGACGTCACACAGGGGGGCGGCAGGTCAGTTCCAGTTATTATCTGTCAGTCATACTTTTTTTTGTTCACAACCTGTGATCTTTTACACTTCCGAGGCAGTGTAAATGCCACCATTTGTAAAGGGGGAAAATGAAAGTACATCAGGAATTCACGAGAAATGCCTCACTCTGATTTAATAAAGCATGACACTTCGGTTAATCAAGGTTACAGACCTTTAGCTTTTTATCCTTTTTTAAACCAGAACTATATTAGCTTCATTCACCTGAGACTATTTACATACTAATTACATGCCCAAGAGAGAGAGAAAGCTAGAAACTGTACAAAAGAAGCTGACCAGCCAGAACGCAGGGTTTAGAAAGCGTTTACAGTGCTCTCTTTGATCCAGAGGAGTTAAATGAATAATTAATAAATGCAAAGTGTTAGTACAAGATGTCAGAGACCGCAGAGCTACAAAAGGTGCGAAACTGAAGATCAAGGGCGACTCGTAAAAGAAAACAAAAAGAAATTGTACCGGAGTTTTCTGAGAGCAGGCAATCTCTAGTTCATGGTTATTATTATTATTATTATTATTATTAGTAGTAGTAGTAGTAGTAGTATTACTACTAATAATAATTGAAGTGATTTTTGTTGTGTCAAACACGTACAGTCCATACAAAAAAAAAAAAACATACACTCGGCTTTTTATACCTTGTTAAGACTGCAATGTTTGCGCGATACCAAACTGATCCACGTTATATATCCTAGTGAACGCCGTTTAATAACTTATTATATGACGTGACATGGCTCCACAGTTTATCTAAGGTCTTATCAAGCTAATTGGCGACGCTGTGTCTTAATGCCTGTGGTGGTCCAGCCTGCGCGAATTAACGAATCCTCGCTAATGACCACCAATTGGCTCTTGTTTCGGACAAGCCCATGCGACCTGTCGGCACCAGGCTGGCAGAGGGGAAAAGGGGGTCGGCTATTAAGATGCAAAACGACGTTTGATCGCTCGAGATCGCCTGCGAAAAAACAATGTTTGCACAAGAGGAATGCAGCGGCTACTAATTAAAAACAATTAGACCCCCGAAACAATGGCGCCCACTTTAGAGGCCATAAAGCGCTCCTCCCCAAATTAATGCCCGGGGTGTTAGGACTGCTGTTTGTTTGCGTTACAGCTCTGCGTGAACATCAACATTGGCAGTTTAAGCACGTCATTGCATCTATGTCTCTTGCTTTTAATATATTATTTTCACTATGACATTAATAATAGGGTTAATGTCTAGCCCAATTCGTACTTTTTAGGCTCTTTAGAATTGCAACATAGACTTTGTTGGGTTTAATGTTTACTTGGTGCTAGATAGCTGATTCCTAAGTAACTTATGATATTTTTTTTTATCAAACATTTGGTGACAAATGACTATACTTAATAAAAATCATAAAATATACATGCAAAATAAATAAATAATAAAGAGGCAGCATTTTACATAAAAAGAGCATTTCGTTTTAGCTGGCGTGTAAAAAAAAAAAAAAAAAAAAGCATTATACATACGACTCTTAAAGCCATACGGAAAGGTAGATCTGAATAAATCGCGTCGGTGATTGATGCTC
This sequence comes from Clarias fuscus, assembly GCA_030347435.1. Taxonomy (NCBI): domain Eukaryota; kingdom Metazoa; phylum Chordata; class Actinopteri; order Siluriformes; family Clariidae; genus Clarias; species Clarias fuscus. The sequence goes on from CM059217.1 coordinate 27,970,828, forward strand.
CTCTCAGCGCACCATAGGCCACATTGAGCCTATCACATACTTCTCGCTCTGCCATTGGCTGGCGGGAGGTCGCTACCAGCCCATGACTCCGCCCACACTCGCGTGATATGGAATTTACTGGCGCCAGGTCCGACAGAGCGCGAGCGCGAGTCATTAAAAGAAACACAAGCAGTGCGCAGGACGGAGACACAACACTCCGAGCACAGAGCGCGTTTCACCTCCCACTAACACAACAACACTTACCCGCGTAAACAAATGTCAAGATGCAACTCGGGGACGAACTTTACTTGCGAACGGACTAACACGAGATAAAGGGGGGAACAGTGGAAAAAGGAGGAGTGCAATGCAGTGTGCAGTAAGTACTTCTTTGGGCATTTTTTAAATTACTGCGATCGACTGAAGAGGGTGTAAATTGGAATATGATTTGGGCGAATCATTTTGAATAAATAAATAAAATCTTGGTTGCTTTTTTTTTCTTAATGTGTAAAATTAGCTCCATGAATATACACTCATATTCTACCTGTATGTTTTTTTTGTTGCAGGTGTATCTTGAGTATCTGAGGATTCTAAGCATATAATCGACATCATTACAACGACAACCACTGTGAACAAACTGAAAGGGACGCTTTTCAACCACTATTCGGGCTTTTTATTTTTGTTTTTCAGTAGCCTAACAACACATACTGTGCATTTGGGGAACTTTCGATGAACTCGGCTCTTAGAAAGCTGCCCTAACACTGCAGATAAAACTAGTCGCATAAAATAAAATCAGGAAAATTACATTTTAATTTCTTGCCAAGTCTGCACGGAGGCTTCAGGTATGGAAGTGGCAGCAGATCAGTCTCGGTGGATGGCACATCATCACGCCGTGCTCAACGGCCAGCACCCGGACTCCCATCATCACGGCCTCACACACAACTACATGGAGCCTATGGCGCCACTTTTGCCCCCGGACGAAGTGGACGTGTTTCTAAATCACTTGGATTCGCAAGGCAATCCGTACTACCCTAACTCAAGGGCAAGAGTGTCCTACAGCCAAGCGCATGGTAAGTTTCCTTACAACTGATTAAGAAATAATATTTGTGTAGGCCTTCATCTGTGGACCTGGCTTGTTGCATGGCTGATACATAAATAATATGTATTCAAATAATTGATATCTATCTCCATAATTGTATTATGTAGTTATAGTGCATTATAAGATAGTTATAATATCAGTGTATGATATTTTTTCCGCATAAATATTTGCATGGGAATATAGTGACCTAATCTTTGTTTTTTCATCAACTGTTCAACAAGACAGGACTAGAGGGGATGTGTAAACAAACTTACCATGGTGACAGCTTGTCTGCATGCTGCTAGTCAGTTGCAATAAAAAAAAAAACATAAGATCTCTTAAGATGATTTGTTTTTATGCTGCTAACTTTGTATTGAACTAGAACTGATGGTAGGTCATTGGTAAATATTACAAATGATAATGCTGAAGTACCATCCTGATGAAACGTGGCCTGAAGATTAACACAGAAAGGAAAAAAGTTTCAGAAAATGACACAGGGAGGAAAGGGAAGTTCGTGTCACTTCTTCTCTTGGCTGTTGGGCCAAAGAGAGAGAGAGAGAGAGAGAGAGAGAGAGAGAGAGAGGCATTTCCCGGATACAAAATAAAAAACGGAAAAAAAATCACTGATAACAGTCTTTTGTTCACTAGTGTAACTTGTGTGAGGAGCAGAAGTCGGCTCATCTGCGCTTTCATGAAAAAAAGGTATTTTTTGTTGTTTAATAGCCGGATGTGTAATAATTTCCAAGAGGAAAACTTCAAGGCGTTGGCTTTCTTTCTGGACTGTGAGCTCAAACCCTTCATGTTGAACATTTGAATAGTTTTATACCTGTATTAGACGAACATTAGATACGGTTAGAAGAAAATGTCGAGTTTGTATTATTCGGAAACAGAATCAACAGGTAGAAAACGAGACAGGATTACAGTACAAATCTAACGCGCGCACCGTCTGTCGCAAAAAAACAAACAAACAAAAAAAAAAACATAGATATTGTTCCTAATCAACGAACTGAGTGTGATGATTATGCATTAATGTGTGGGGGATAACAATTGTGTTTGCAGCTCGATTGACTGGGAGTCAGGTTTGCCGGCCTCATCTCCTGCACAGTCCCGGCCTCTCGTGGCTGGACGGGAGCAAGGCGGCTCTCTCAGCGGCGCACCATAACGCCTGGGCGGTCAGTCCGTTCAGCAAAGCTGGGCTTCACGCCACGAGTGCCAGTTACGCTTGTAGCGGTGGCTCGGCCACGGCGCCGGCTTCCGCCTCTCTAGCGCCGGCGAGCCACGCGAGCCCACACCCGCTGTACAACTTTCCCCCCACGCCTCCGAAAGACGTGTCACCAGACCCAGGACCGTCGTCTCCATCCTCCACCTCTGTCACGCGGATGGACGAAAAGGATTCGGTCAAGTACCAAGTGGGTGACGGGATGAAGATGGAGGGATGCAGTCCACTCAGAGGAGGCCTGGCCATGAGCGGGCCGCAAACGCCGTCCACGCACCATCCGATACCCACGTACCCGGCCTACTCGCTCCCCGCGGCGCACGACTACGGAGCCGGGCTCTTCCACCCAAACCTGCTCAGCGGCTCTCCCTCCAGCTTCGCGCCTAAATGCAAGAGCAAGGCACGCTCCAGCTCGGGTGAGTTGCATCAACTTTTAACCAAAACGTAAATGCAAATAAATTCTTTACATTATAGCTGTATAATAAAAGAAAGAAAAAAAATGTCGTTGTTGGTGGTAGTCTTTTAGTATGAAAAATTATCCATGAGTTATTTCGCACTCGAGATGGTATTGCAAAGCTCGTTTTTTTGCTTATGAGTTTGTTTTTTTAAACATGCTGCCAGTTTTAATCTCGTAATCTATAGCAAAGTATAAACAACGCCGACAAACTTGTATATTTATTGTCCGAACTTTAAGACGCACTTGACACGTGTTTTTTTTTTTCTTTCTTTTTTCTGATTTGGGTTTATGTATGTTTTATATTTAACAGGTTTAGATAATATCGAGAGACATGGTTAGCTTCCCCCTCAAGGTCTTTCTTTAAAAAAGAAAGAAAGAAAGAAAGAAAGGAGGAAAACCCTTACTCGTTGACAGTGATGGGTCCCATTCAGATGAGTCATTGCTAAAAGAGGCGAAAAAAAACCCATTGAGTTAAAGAGACACTTAATGAGTGATTTAACAGAGATGGGAGAGAGAAAAACGATAAATTATTTGGAGTGCAAACTGCTAGGAAAAACGCACAAATCGCGAATTGAAACAGAACAAGATGAAATAACAACAACATCAACAACAACAACAATAATAAATAATTATAATAATAGTAGCTGAAGTATTGCTCCGATTGGATTAGTGTTAATGCATTATTGTTTTTTATATTTTTTTAAATAAATGTTCTCTATAAAATAAACTGAACCTGAAACTCGTTTTATTGTCATGTAATCGAACAAAGTCCTAAATCAATCGAAGCACACGCGCGCGCCTTCGCCCCGACTTTCAGGCTGTCGTTTTGTTTTTGCTTCACCGGGCTCCATTGCGTTTTTAAAACATGCAGGAGTCACGACGCGCTGGCTCCTGCCACATCCTGTGTACCTTTGACTGAACAAATCACGACCTGCTCCCCTCCCTTGCGACCCCAAAGCCAACAACCCGGGACGAAGCTCACGAGTCTCGCGTCTAGTGCAGAAAAAAAGCGTCATATTTACTACCATAAGGTTAAATATTCTAATGTTGTAGTGTTATATGGAAGGGCTATGTAAATGATTAGTAATTATGTTAATTGTTATTATTAGGTTCTATATATATATATATATATATATATATATATATATATAACGGAGACGAATAACAGCATGCAGGGTTTAATGCTTAAACATAGTATGTGATTTTATACATGCAGTAGATATGGCACAGTTCGTACAGATCGACCGTTTCTCTTCTCTGCTTACAGACTGTAGTAAAAGCTAAGACGTGTGTTCTGGCACAGCATGCTCGTAAGGTGATCTGAACAATGCGAGTTGGACTAGAGCCTGTCGTCATTACCAAAGCTGCATATGTAATTTCCATTAAACATGGACAATCCTATGAAATCATTCCCTCCTGGCACGTTTATCTTAAAATATGTTGATGCAATATTAGCTATAAAAAAGAACAAAGCAGCAACCAAAAAATAAATAAATAAATAAATAAAATGATTCAGTAAACAAACCTGGAATTTACATATCTTAGTTATAACAATAAGATTTGAATTCATGCATGTAAAATCTGAGTTCATTCCTACACCTTTGTAAAACAAAACCATTGTGAAATCTAAGTCATCTCAGGGGTCAGTATAAAGAATCCCTGTGTTCGGTCATCTTTGAACGACCTCTATTCTGAGATGGCCTGCAGCACAGGGCCCAACCCGCTACCGACCCTGTGGCCATTTTGTTTTAACAATGCCATTACCATAGGTTAACTCAAACACACTGATACCACTTCATCTGCTCAACAGGAATGGTGACACAGAGAAATGTAGGAACACGACCGAATTACCAAACATACACTTCAAAAGGAGTGTCAGTATTCTCCGGGGCGGACTCCTTTCTCCGGTCTGGGTGGGACAGGTTGTCCCTCACATTAGAAAGAGAATAACAAGAGGCATGATTCCTGGGAGAGACAGCCATGGGATGTGAGGTGGAACGAATTACAGCACCAAGTCATAGTCGACAGGTTTCAGATTTTTTTTGCATGTAAATATTCATGATACCGGTTCTTACAGTAAAACTGACAAAGCCATATTAGGGCATGGAAACTCCCAATTTCGTGTATAATTAAAGAATTATGTCAAAGGTTAAGATTTGCGTCTGCAAGCCATGGCCTTGCACTATACATGCTAATGTAAGTATATGGCAAACTGAGAGACACAGAGATGTTCAGCAATAAATTATGTAATACTGTTTCTCAATGGGCTCCTTGGGTTTTCGACACTCGCTGCTTCTCTGCCATGCTTTAGTGGATTATTTTACACGTAGGTGTCTATGTCCATTCTGATTCTTCCTGATTCACCAGGGCTGAGCGACAGACCTGGGGTCAGCCAAGCACGGATGTGTATTGTTCTCGTCATTCTTTGAGAGAGATTTTATATCATGAGGAACAGCTTAATGCGCTATCGATGGGAACGGTCAGATTACATATCGTCTAATTAACTTGGACAGCGCACCTGACCAGATTGCTCCTCTATGAGCCATGAACTTCTGTGTGTTTTCATTTGGACCCCTTGCACGTTTTCTTCGTCCTCAGATTATGTCCGTTGATTAGCATAGATGTTGGATGTTACGTGAACTTCTTAATTATATAAAATTCCCTTTGGTTTCCCTCCATCTGAATTCTGCACAGAGGGCCGTGAGTGTGTGAACTGCGGCGCGACCTCCACCCCTCTCTGGAGGCGAGATGGAACAGGCCACTACCTCTGCAATGCCTGCGGCCTCTACCACAAGATGAACGGTCAGAACCGGCCCCTGATCAAGCCCAAACGCAGACTGGTGAGTAGCACATTCTCAACATAGTCTCACACAAACACAGTTACACATGAGGGTTAAATAGAAGCCTGGAGCAGAGAGAATACACACAATTCCAGGAAAGTTATATTTTCCCTATGATCTTCCTGCAATTGTTGGCCGCCCTCACCCCCCGGTGATCCCCTACACTGCCTGTTACAATACTGCTACTATTGCCATTGTTGCTGCTATCATTATTGCTGCTAGTTCTGATACTGTTACTGATACCAATGCCCACGATGCCTAACCCAGCTTAATTAACACCGCATCACAGGAACAGGAAGACTGCGTCTACTGACCTTTCCATGCTTTTGAAATCTGACTGATCTTCTCCAGATCTGTGGTTCCTCTGACTGCTAATAACAGTCAAATATACTGTTCTTATAGGTTAAATATATGTTATATTACGCAAATTGGGAACTTTTTTTTTTGTAGAAATTCAGATATACTTCAGATTACAATTTGATTCTTCGTGAAGTAGCTGCTGAAAACTATATTTTTGTTGAAATAAGATTTTTAAATGTGTCACAAATTCAGTCATCAATTTTTTCCTTTTTCTAGCTCATATTATGAATGTGTGTTTTTTTTTATTAGCTAGTTTTTTTTTGGGGGGTATTTTGAAATAGTAATAAAACAAACACAAGTAAAGTTTTATGTACAGTCCAAAGGTAAATATTAGGTAGGAAAAACATTCATAGTTTGTGATTTTGTACATATCAGTTGTACCCCATCGTCTTCACAAAATAAAATAAAAGAAAGAAAGATCAAATTAAATATAAGAGTAACCCAAGGGAAAGGATTTAGAGTTTTCAAGCGATTCACAGAGCGGATTTAACATGTTTGCAACATTTGGAGTTGCTTAAAATGTTTACATACCCCTCCCCACCAAAAAGAGAGAGAGAGAGAGAGAGAGAGAGAGAGAGAGAAAGAGAAGTATTTAAAAATCCATTCATGACCCCTTCTTCACTCTTTTGCTCGCATTCCCTGCTCAGGCGACCCTTCACGCCGTGTTAATTGAGTTGGGACAGTCTTATTCCATTAGGCGGGTGTTATAATTGAATTTGCACTTGCCCGAGAGAGCGTCAGAACCGAAGATGCACGTCTCTGAGGGAATTTTCTCCCGAGTTTCTCTAATGTCAAGGAATGCAAAGTGTATAAGGCAAGATTTGTGATGTGAGGGAATGATATGATTGTTTACGGTGTAAACATAATAACGACTTGAATATACACACATCTATTATTATTTAATGATCATTATTATCATCGTACAACACTTTACAATGCTTAAGATACATATGTAGGCTTTAAATACCTTTTTACTAAAAAAGAAAGCTTGCAGGTAAAAAACAAAACAAATGTTTTCCTAATATGAGCTATTATTATTATTATTATTATTATTATTATTATTATTATTATTATTATTATACGCAGAGGCAGACATTTTGTCCTAGAACTTTTTAGTTTGTCCTGTGCTCTCCAAATAAAAGATGAAAAGCCCATGAGCTTTTTTTCCATGGAGTCAGGGTATACACAGACACACACACACACACACACACACAGCAGTACGCGCTCTGCGTTTTTTGGGCCGCGGTGTTTTTCGGAGCCCTTCCCCGTTCAAAGGCCGTCCAGTTGTTTCCTATCCGGATATGTGGCCAGGTCCGATAAGGAAACCACGGCTCCCGGGTGTTTCCGTCTTCCACCAGCCCCAGTGATTTTTGTGTGTGCGTGTGCGTGTGTGTGTGTGTGTGTGTATGGACCCGCCAGGCTCGGCGCTGGAAAGCGATTAAGCAGAGAAGCGCGAGAACGCGCGCGGTGCGTCTCGGCGCGAGCGGAAAACCCCCGGATTCAAGCGCTCGGCAGCGCGTGCTTGTGTTGGTCCTGAACGGTTGGCAGTCGCGTTACTGTTGGCGTGTACATACATTTTCATACGCAGACGTGAACGAATACAGCGGTATTTTCTGCGCGTCTAAAGAGTCAAATTCGCACATCGGGTTAACAGGAACAGTGGAAATGTAAGAGAAAGTGCGCAGCCAGCGTGTCCTCGGCTGGAGGGGATTGTACTGTGCGCCTAGAAATGTTTCTTATTATGTGTGAAGAATTGATCTGTAATGGACACAATGCGAACAGAGACGCGACACCCCCACAGCGCTACACTCCGCATCAAGAGAAGTAATGCGTCGAAATGGGATAAACTAATGACGGATCTGGTAGCTTAAATGTACCGAAATTCGACATTTTTTAAAATGAACGTAAATATGGTGCAAGGGGCAAAATTGGAACGAGTTAAGCTCATATAAATGCTGCACACAATAGCCTATGTTTAATTAACCTGACTCTCTTCTAAACCATTTTCAGTAGGCTATGTACACCTTTGATGCTGTTTTTGAAATTCTGCCTGCTCTGGACTAGACATAATATCCCTCTCCCCAACTTAGAAAAAAAAATAAAAAAAATAAAGAAAGATCTTTATCACGTGTCAGGGTTTCCACTAGAGCAAGGCCTAGTAATATTTATTTCAGCGAGATAATGTATATTTCATATATCTGCCTTCACTGAAAGGAACATGACAACCACATTGTAACAACCACAACCACATGCTGTTAAAACAAAACATTATATTGTAAGCATATTAATTACTGTACATTGGCATTGATTATTATATGCATCACCGTATAATCAATCACTGAAAAAGATATGGGTGCATTCATTTTTTTTTTTTTTTTTCTGAAAAAGCATCATGTAATAAAAAAAAAAAAAACAGATAAAGGGCTTCATGTATGCATTTTTGTTTTTGCCATAGCATTGATACACAAGCAAATATCACCCTACTGATTAAGAACTGATATATTACTCAGCTCTAACCCTTTTATCATTGCTGTGGTTCTCACAGTCAGCAGCACGACGAGCTGGAACCTGCTGCGCAAACTGCCAGACCACTACGACCACGCTGTGGCGGCGCAATGGCAACGGAGACCCGGTGTGCAACGCCTGCGGCCTCTACTACAAACTCCACAACGTAAGTAGTCGACACAATGTCAACAAACACAACACTAACACACAAAACAATATTTTATAGGGCCTGTATTTTAAACCACATGATTAAATATGTCAAAACAGATCGCCCTCAGACTAGTCGTCATTATTTTGACATACTCTTCACTTAAAATGCACAGCAGATGCAAATCAGCACTTTTCAAAATGTATATTTAGGTCTACAACCAACTCAAGGCTATATTTTGGTTTAATATTTTAAGCGAGGGGTAGGTAGAGCGAACCTTTCTAAGAGAGTTAATTCAAGCCTGTTTTTGTTTGATTTTTTTCATGACATGTGGAAGTTGTTCTGGTTTTAACAGGAGTATTGTAATGGAAGTGGTTGCTGGCTATTTCGTGCATTTCATTACTTGCTTTTCCCTGGTCCTGAAAGTAAAACCTTATGTTTTGCCCCTTCTTGCCATCGATAAACAGGAAAGCGAAGAGAAGGACCAGTTGACATGTAGTTAGCTAGTTAAAACTCTACTGCACATTACTATAGGCATAATTGTTTAAAAAAAAAAAAAAAAAGGACCTAGAGCCATATTTTGCCTCTGGCACTTTTAAATGTGATACCGTATTTCTTAATGGATTTCTACTTGATATTATGGTCGATGCATTTTGTCATCAACTACGACCCCAAAGGTTATGCCAGACTACTCAAGCGAATAAAAAACATTTCCTGTCCAAAACTCAAAAGTTAATTAAATAAAGTCTTCCAAAATAAAAAAAAGATTTTCAGTTACCGAGACTAGAACAAGCCACCTCATCATAAAGTTGCGTGAGTAACAAGCACGGTTCATGAGCCTCCATTTCTAAAACATGGCCCTGGAAAGGCCAATCTGATGCGGTCAGAGGGGCGGACAGTTTCTATCGATTCAGGAGACGGGAAGGAGACTATGGGGACGCAAAGACGGCTTTTTCCTGTCAGGCAGAAGCCGCTAACCGTTTCTTGCTTTTGATTAATCCCACTTTGTTTCAATGGGAGGCGTTATTCCCAGGAGGGAGCAGAGCATGGGACAACTATTCACTCACACACACGGCGTCTGTTAAACCAATTCAGTGCCGTCTGAAAGTTCGCCCCCTTTTTTATGTTAAGCTTGGCTTCTATTAGGTGCCTTAATCCGATGAATAAATAATTTTCAGCCTAATCAGACTAGCGCAACAAAACTGCTGGGCCTCTTTCGGGATGGCCGTCTTGCTGACTGTATTCATAATTGCTCTTGACATTCAGGCCGAAGAAACAAAATCATGACACACAACCCAGCAGTGGTTATTGTTATAATTGAGAACAGCACTGGCCTCAGAGGCATTATTATTTAAAAAAAATCTTTTTTCATTTTATAATTGAGAAATCCGTCGGTTCAGTAGAAGTGCTAAACAAACTCCCTTGTTCAGGAACTTTGCATTAAATGCATCTTATTTTTCAAACAAGGGCTCCCTTTTTTTTTTTGCACGTTAATAAAACTCATACCTTGTTGGTTATTTTTAGAGCTAAAAAATGTGCTGAATGTCCCCGCAGGCACAGATTGAAACGGATACCTTCACCAATCTAACATCCATCTCCGTCTGTTCTATTTCTCTGTAGGTCAACAGACCACTGACGATGAAGAAAGAAGGCATCCAGACACGCAACCGCAAGATGTCCAGCAAGTCCAAGCGAAACAAGCGGGCATCTGACGGCTTTGACGAGCTCTCAAAGTGCATGCACGACAAAACGTTGCCCTTCGCCAGTGCTGCTGGTGCCATGGCTGCACACATGCCCCACATGGGTCACCTGCCTCCCTTCAGCCACTCGGGCCACATGCTGCCCACACCGACTCCCATCCACCCAACGTTTAGCCACCCACACCACTCGGGGCGCTCACCTGTCTGGGCTGAGCCTCACTAAGGATTCAAGGAATCAACAAACCTTCCTATTCTACTGTCAATGGTGAGGGTTTTTTTTTTTTTTTTTTTTTTTTGTACACGAACAACCAGAAATGGAAAGAGGACACTTTTCTTGTTTATAATTCCTTCCCTTCCCCCGAATCATGGACATGGCGTGAAAGGAGCGAGGACAATTGTCGCTTTTAGCGCTCCTTTATTTTGTACTGAGTCACTTTGGTACTGCCTGGAAAGACAGGATGGGTGTTAGAGGAGAGTCACTGTGTGCGTGCACCAGTCTTATGTATATGTGTGTGGCTTTTGGACTCCGAATGAGAGAAAAATACAAGAAAAGAAAGATTCCCTTATTAAATGCCTAACATGCCGGGATACACACACTCCACGGACACGCCTGCCTCCGAACACACTCTATGGACATGACTAGCAAGCAAACAGATGTTTATAAAGCTTGATTGTTATTATCGTTATTGTTATGATTGTTATTATGATAATTTATTTTCACACTTTATTTCTTTTGTTGGCTCTCCTCAAAACCATATGTTTTATTGTTATAAATATTATTTGATTGTTATTATTAAAAGAAAGGAAAAAGGAACAAAAAAAGGAACACTGACTTATCTTAGCCAAGGTGATATTGCTGAACTGTACGTTTCTATCATTTTCCATTACACAAATAAAGAAATAAAGTTTTAATACTTATCATCCATTAAATTTCTCTTTTCTGTTAAAATGGAAACTCTGGGCCAAATTTTGTGCAATATAATTCTACTCACACAGATCTGCAACTGCAAGTTTAATGTGGTTTCATTTCATATAGATTATGTAGTAAGGAAGGGTGTACATCCTAACTCTGCCCCTAAAGCTAACCTTAACCTTTGTAAACCCTTAAGTCTGATCAAAATGAAGTCAAACACTAAATTTGAATTGGAATAATTTTTATATAAATAAAGTCATTCAAGGCATACAAATGATAACCCACACCTAAACCTAACATTAACCACTGTAACTCTTCTTGCAAATTTCGTATAATTTTTTTCTTGTACAACTGTGTGAAATTAAGCAGTTTTTTGGATCACATCGATCTTCAAATGTATTCAAATTTAAATTAAACTAACTCAGTACGATTGGGACTAGAAACATCGTCATCCAAATAAAGCCATAATTCTATGTTAACTCAGTCCCTATCCTTAACCTTAACAACTGTTCACTGAATTGATTGTTTTAAAGAATTTTTAAACCTAAGATCTTTAATTAAATATCATACAAAATACAAACAGGTTATAATCTGGTCATATAAAAGGCAACTCCACCCCTAACTTTGGTCACATATTTAATTTATTTTAAAATCCACGCAGATGATGGTAACATTGGTGGATTTCGTTTACTTTCATATAAAACTGATCTTACAAATATAAAACTCCACCCCTAATCTTACCATTACAAATTTGTAAATGTGCAACAATTTGAGATGAAATCTTCAAATCGAATGAAACAATGTTAACAAATTTGACATAAATTAGTGAATAATAATAAATGAGTGGTTTGATTTGGCTGTACTAAATTCATTTCTAATCCTGACTTTAAGAATTATTTTTATCAAATGAAATATTTACACAAATTCATTTAAACAAAATGTTTTTTTTTTTTTTTTAATAATTTCTTTTGAACATAGTTTGAAAAAAAGTACAAATTATAACTCTGGACTGAACCCCTAAGTTTCATAGTTTGTCATATTAATTGAGTCTTGCAAATTTGTAAACTTGAGACAACGAATTTGTAAACTTAGAGTAAATCTTTAGATCTCATAAAAAAAAAACAAAAAAAAAAACCTCAGTATGAGTTGAATGTTTTAAATCATTACCAATGTGCCTATTTCAGACCATCATTACTCATGGCACTCCTTTTCACTCAAGCATTCAAGCGTTCATGCAAATGAAGAGCTTAATCGCCGAAATGTGAACACACCCTCTGAGACCCCCCCCCAACTCACACACGTACACATACACAGACACACATGTTACGTTTAGAGGGGATTCCACATTAGTTGGTGTGGGAGTGTGTACCATACCTTCTTTAGTGTTTGGGAAGTTAATTCAGCTTTGGGGTTTTTCAGTCTGACTCAGACCAATGTACTAAACATAGTGGAGGCTAAGAACTTTTACGTGCATACACACACTCGCACACACACACACACACACACACACACACATTGGCCAACATAGAGTACACAAACTACTATGGAAACATACTGAGAGATTAACACCTAATGATGCATCCTTCTTTTCAGTTGTCCAGTCATTTTTTTTTCTCTCATGCATATTCCTCTGGAACCGCTGAGAGGAGTGAGAGGAGTGAGAGGAAGGACAACAAGTCTGGAGAGAGAGAGAGAGAGAGAGAGAGAGGCCGGGAAAGAGTGAGACAGAGGAAGGAAAGGCAATCAGGCCAGCCATGAGCAAACACGTGGGGGGCAGTTTGGGCTGGCGCTCTTCTCTCTCCCAGATGTGCTCGCAGCTGAGGCTGCAGGAAACAGCCCTTAACTGGCTCTTATTTGGACAGCATGTAACCCGGAGGAGCATGCAAACCACTGCCCTGGCCAGCGACTAATCAGAGAGACCAAGAGAAGAGAAGCGAGGCCAGGCCAGTTCTGCCATCTCTCTCATTCACACGTACTGTATGCACACACATACACAGACCACAAGTAAGGCCTTTGTATTCAAATTCGCTTTTTTACCTCGATTCTTTTCACTCTGATTGGTCAGAAACTGTTCACTAATTTTGAGTAAAACTAGCGCTGACAGTAGTGCGCCAGGGTATATTAATGCTCTTGCCTTAATACTGTAGGCTCTTGTTTCCATAGTAACAACTTGCAACGTGACTTATATATAGGCTTATATAGTGGAGGTTCTGATTTTTTGTACCTCTGATTTAAGTACAGTCAAATCATACAGCTGTAATTTGATAATGTTCTGCCATATAAGAGAATCCAGGACTGGAGTTCCTTGTTAACAAGACAAGATGGGTTGATTAGTCCTATTAATTTTAATATGAGATGAGGGAATGATTGTTTGTAGCTGTTATAATAGGGGCATTTTATAACAGAAACCCATTTTGGATGGCCATTTGGAATTCCAAAAGATGTAATGTAACTCCTCGACAAATGTCTTCAGAGCAAGACGAATACAACACCTCGGGGTGTGCTGTTATTGGAAAACAATCAACTTCCATTAAGTAACTGTAACTGGCTTTATATGAGGCGACGTCATACCACCTGTTTATTGATTATTTCCCTGTTTCAATAGCATTTTCGTTAAAAAACAAACAAACAAACAAACAAACAAACAAACAAACAAAAATCTCCCTGTTCAACTCAAAAACATGAACGTTTAATAATATATGTGCACCAGTTGATCAGCCATGACATTAGTCGGTGTGTGTGATGGTATTGTTCGGGTTACATTATGACCTAGGACTGTGATGATATATAATAATATAATAATGATACAGCACAGTACTGGCATTTATTTATTAATACTGAACTTAGTAGAACATTTCAGTTGAGATTAAATAATAATTGTGACACTGTGATATATGAAGCTTTGCAGATTAAAATATTGTACTATATTTGACTGTTTTTCTAAAAAAAGAAAAAAAAAAAAAGAAATTGATCTTTGATGCAGAACCTAACAAGGAAATGTAAAACAAATGTTAGTGCCTCTGTGGTTAAGGCTCCTCACTTAGATTAGAGTTGGAACCTCAGAACATCAAAACATGCAGTTTTGAGTTGTTTTTGGAGAAAAGCACCTGTCGAGTGAATAACTGTTCTTGGGGGGCTTCTCTGTGCACGTATCTTACAGACAGTCCCTATGACCTCATTAAGACTGTTTATTAGCCCCCTAAGGTCATTTAAGCTCATCTTCTGTTATATTTTCCAGCACCTGCTGCCTTTGTCAGAAAAAAAAAACAAAACAAAAAAAACCAAATACATTATTTGACAGCCATGTTTGAAGATCGAGATTATTAATAACATCTGTGACAGCTTCAGGAAACAATGCATTGCTTCAGTGGAGCTTGACGACACTAAAAACCTAAATGTCATATGCCTACACACAAAAGAATCCAACTGACAGATTACAAGCTCTTTCGTCCACACCCGCATCTCATAGAATATCACTGAACTGGATGAAAATCTGAAATCCTGGTGGTGAGCTTGGATGAAAATCTTTCATTACTGTAACAGCCTCTATTTCCCTTAATGTTTGCTTGTTAGAGTTTTTCTGTGTGCGTGTGTGTGTGTGTGTGTGTGTGTGTGTGTGGTTCCATTTGGCTTGGCTCCCAGAGCATGAAATGTCCACCGGACTCAAGTGAGGCCCCTCCGAAGGGAAAGAGCTGTCTTCCCCAAAATAATAAAACGATCTTCCCGCGTCAGAAAGACGGCGGAGGGAGAAAGAGCTGCTTTATTCGTCGCTGAAGACGAGCCACCGTGACGCTCTCGTGTGGTGCCCTCGATGCATGTTTGTGTATTTGTCTATGTCCTTATGAGCTTTCTGGATTCCTTTGATTATCCTGATCTTGTGAAGAAGCGGAAAAAAAAAAAAAAAAAAGACTAAACAAAGCAGCAAACACAGTTGCATTCCTGAGCCGTAACAATACGTTACCTCCCTAATGATGAGGCTAAATCATGACTAATAAGATGTAGCACTGCTCTTTTAACGACAGGGAAAACTTATGATCACTGTTTTAAGAGCAGCATGGTGGCCTCTTGTCTTCTTCCCAGTGAGAGCTTTATGAGCGCCATTATTGAGACAAGCTTCCTCCTCTTCTTCATCTGCATCTTCTTGTCCCTTACCCCCCCCCTGTGCCTGTACCTCTCTTCTTTTCATCCTCTCCCTCTTCCTGCACGTCCCTTCATCTTCCCTGCGTTCAGTCTCCCTCCTCGGTCTCATCTATTTGTTTATGTATTAAATTGAATTAACAGAATCAAAAGGTACGCCGGCCGTCCCCACACAGAGCCAAGTTATAGAGTTCGAGATGAAAGATAAAAGCCACGGAGAGTGCGGTTCAGCCGCGGGTCTCTCCCGACGCCCGGGGTCACACGCCTGACCTTGGAGAACTGCTTTAACGGAACATGCCCTCCCTTTTTATTTTCTTCTATCTCTTCCCTCTGTCTCTCCCTTACTCGTTCCATCTCCCCCACAGAGGAAAAGAAGGAGGCATATCCTTGCTCCAAGATGGTCTATATGTCACTTCCTCTCCTGGGTTTCTCAAAGTGCAAACGCGTCAGCTTTTATGTCAACACCTCGCACACATTTCGAGATCGCCTGGAAAAAAACATCTAAAAAAAAAAAAAACGTATTATATATGTTCTTTGCTTGAGTTGAATGGCCTTTTATTGTGTTAGACAAAAGACAAAAGTTTAACGTGCTTAAATATCGAAATGTTCGTTTTGAAACAGCATTGAGTTTAAAGAGAAAGATTTCGAGTAGAGAAAAAAAAAAAAAAAAAAACAGAGGGAGACAATAAATGCTGGACCTATTATAGACATCACTTGGCTCTTTTTCGGCTCTTTGAGAGGCTTAGCAGCTTGGCTCAGATGAGACAGACGGATACACATGCGCGCACACAAACACACACACACACACACACACACACACACACACCGCTGTGCAGAATTAACTGGGTATTATTAGCTGAACTTCCTCTTTTCAGGGGCCACCGAAATTCATAGAAGCACAGTCCCTTGGTAGTGAAATGCCAGCCAATGGGAGGAGTAACAGCGACACTGCTCAATAGCTCGAGAACACTGTGTAGGAGGTCACACACTCTACAGGTACAGAATGAGTCTCTCTCTCTCTCTCTCTCTCTCTCTCTCTCTGCCTGTACACACACACACACACACACACACTTTCTCACAATTCCAGCTGCATCTGCAACACGCAATTTTTTTCCCCAAGTGCCTCGCTAAAGTAGAAAAGGAAACCAATTATTCCATCTTGAACTTTTCTTGCCCTGTCTGAGTGACTGTGGCAGAACCATGAGAAAACCCAGCACCACTTCTCCAAACTTCCCTCCTCGCTGTTATTCCTCCCAGCTTCCTGACCTTCTTTAACGCTATTGTTTTAAAAGCCAGAGAAGTCAATCGCAGCCAGTGTAAAGCCTAGATGGAGACTAGCGTGAGTTGCGTGAGCTCAGGAGGTGCTGGAAATACGCCGGGATATTGTTCTTTCCCGGGTGTTTCATTTAAGCAAGCTTGTAAATGACCTTCAACTGACCAGGGTTGAGAGTGTTATGCAGCTTAGGGAAAACACATCATACCACAACAGTACTATTGAATTCGTGAAACGGTTTGGTCAGAAGGTGTTGGCCGTGCTTCTATAACAGTGGATCTGCAAGACAAATCACAGGTTATAAGGTATACTGTAAGTTAATATATGGAAAGTATAACTATAGAACCAATGCTTTAATAATAATAATAATAATAATAATAATAATAATAATAATAATAATATATAGAGTATATACAGTACAGACCAAAAGTTTGGACACACCTTCTCATTCAAAGAGTTTTCTTTCTTGTGTTCTTTAGCCCAAACGCGTCTCTTCTGCTTGTTGCCTGCCCTTAGCAGTGGTTTCCTAGCAGATCTTCTAGCGTGAAGGCCTGATTCACACAGTCTCCTCTTAACAGTTGTTCTAGAGATGTGTCTGCTGCTAGAACTCTGTGTGGCATTGACCTGCTCTCTGATCTGAGCTGCTGTTAACCTGCGATTTCTGAGGCTGGTGACTCGGATGAACTTATCCTCCGCGGCAGAGGTGACTCTCGGTCTTCCTTTCCTGGGGCGGTCCGCATGTCAGCCGGTTTCGTTGTAGCGCTTGATGGTATTTCTGACTGCACATTCAAAGTTTTCCCAATTTTTCAGACTGACTGACGTTCATTTCTTAAAGTAATGATGGCCACTCGTTTTTTTCTTCACTTTTTTCTTGCCATAATACAAATTCAACCTCTTTGAATGAGAAGGCGTGTCCAAACTTTTGGTCTGTACTGTATTTACTTTATATATTATTAAAGGACTAGTTCTATTGTTATACTTTCAATAAAAGGGCTCTAGAGTTAAACTAATCCACTAAACCTTGCTATTAACGGCAAGTTAACAGATTAGCCAAATCAGCTGTGTTTGAGCTGAAAAATGTAACTCTCTTGGACTTTACGTCTTAAACACAGAATTTGAAAAGCTTCATTAGTCTGCTTCCATCAAGGGATCAGACAAGCAGACTGATCCGTACACACAATTTAGCCGGACGCCCCTCCTGATGCTACCCTACCATTTTATTTGGGCTTGGAACCGGCACTGCATCCACTGGCTGGGGTTTGTTCGGGTGGAAATTGAACCCGGGCCATCCACATGGCAGGTAAGAAACCTACCAATGAGCCACCAATGCCCCTATAGCAGTAATGCTATAATGAGGAATGTAAAACATGAAGACTTATATCTTACATCCTACATAAACAATATTTCCTGCTTGCTCTATGGTTTGAAGCAGGTTTGAAAATGTGTCTAATCATTTATTACATAACGTTTAAAAAAAAATTTTTTTTAAAGGAGATGATTGTTAATATTTAATTAAATGTTTCAGGAGGCTTCACTATGAGCACTGAAACAATCAGAGGTAAGAAGAAAACAAAAGACAGACTCTAGTTAAGCTTAAAGTCAGTGATAAGAGGAACTAACTTGTTCCGTAACATTAAAAGTATCTGTAAATATCTGATACAATGCATAACCACAGACATTGTTTTTTTAATTAATAAAAATAATGTTTTTCAGTAAATTGCTATTTTACTATATAGGAGGAATAAAACACCATCTGTACATGATGTTTCTGTAACGTCTAGACATTCTGCAATAATGATCTATATTCTGTAATGTTATATTCAAATCTTTTTTTTTTGTGTGTGTGTGTGTGTGTGTGTGTGTGTGTGTGTGTGTGTGTGTGTGTGTGTGGTTATGTCTATGTTGTATTTCAAAACAATGAATTTGAACTGTCTTGGGTTGTTACTCAAGGTCTTCTGCCGAAAATGAACGTTTCCGTGGAGTCATGCTAATTACGCTGCATCACAAGGCTAAGTGTCAGTTGACTTCCTGAAAGGAAATAAGAGGATAATAATAAAATAAAATAAATCAATCAATCAAACAGACCTGCTTGATTAGTCATCACACTATCAATAATCATAATGAATAGAAATGTACCTTACTTTGTAGTTTAAACGTTTAAGTGTTACAAAGCAGGATGAGGTATAAAAGTCTTGATACGCTCTCCCATCTAGTGTACCCATGCCACCAGCACAACTGGTCCAAAGCCCTATAAAATACATAAGAGTCTATAAACCCTCCTCCCCCCCCCACATACAGAAAACAGGAAGTGAAAATGACAAGAAGGAAACACTTCCACTGCATTATTCTTATTTCCAACATGTCACAAGACTACAAGCATGCTGTGTGTTGGTGAAGGAACGCTACCGTGAAACTTGCAGTTAATTGTCATGCTTGGTTGGACAGACATGTTAGGTCATACACCAGCATTTGTTTCTCCAGACTGTCGGTTTTAGACTGCACCCTGCCTCGGTGCATGGCATCAGAGAAGTGAAAAAGAGAAAAGGAATAGTAAGAGACAGTTTCACATGAATGCTGGTGGTTATGAGCCACTTTTATTGCTTCTTGTGGTTTTTCATATTGATGCAAGACCTACAGTGTTGTGAAAGTAACTGCACTTTAAATTTGAGAATTTTAATTTGGTGTCGACCGAAATTGCATATAAACTATTGCTAATTGATAATAGCTGGAAAAATTTCTTAAAATTAAATGCCACTGTATGTACAACATAGAGCATTCCTTGTCTTTGCCTTAATAAGTTTTTGGGTTGCTTTTATGGTATGTTTCAGGTCATCATCCATTCGTATTGTGAAGTGCCGCCTTATCAGTTTTGCAGCACTTAACTGTATCTGAGCAGAAAGTAGAGCTCTATATTAGATTAGATTAGATTAGATTCAACTTCATGGTCATTGTGCAAAATACATGTACCAATACAATGAAATGCAGTTAACATCCAACCAGAAGTACCTGTTCAGAAGTGGCCTATTTACAGTACAATAAATACCAAAAGGGTGTGGTTCCATATGTACATGAGTGAGAGTGTCTTACTATATGTACAGAAGGTGCAGTAGGTGGTAAAGATATGTATATATGGAAAATTATATATAAAGCACATCAAGAAAGTAACATGCTTAACATGATATACATATGTACAGTCGTGGCCAAAGGTTTAAAGAATTACATAAATATTGGAAATTGAAAAAGTCGCTGGTTAAGTTTTTATAATAGCAATGTGTATATACTCCAGAATGTTATGAAGAGTGATCAGATGAATTGCATAGTCCTTCTTTGCCATGAAAATGAACTTAATCCCGAAAAAAAACTTTCCACTGCATTTCATTGCTGTCATTAAAGGACCTGCTGAGATCATTTCAGTAATCGTCTTGTTAACTCAAGGTGAGAATGTTGACGAGCACAAGGCTGGAGATCATTATGTCAGGCTGATTGGGTTAGGAATGGCAGACTTGACATGTTAAAAGGAGGGTGATGCTTGAAATCATTGTTCTTTCATTGTTAACCATGGTGACCAGCAAAGAAACGCGTGCAGCCATCATTGCAGTTGCATAAAAAAGCCTTCACAGGTAAGGATATTGTGGCTACTAAGATTGCACCTAAATCAACAAGAACTTCAAGGAAAGAGGTTCAATTCTTGTTAAGAAGGCTTCAGGGCGTCCAAGAAAGTCCAGCAAGCGCCAGGATCGTCTCCTAAAGAGGATTCAGCTGCGGGATCGGAGTGCCACCAGTGCAGAGCTGCTCAGGAATGGCAGCAGGCAGGTGTGAGCGCATCTGCACGCACAGTGAGGCCAAGACTTTTGGAAGATGGCCTGGTGTCAAGAAGGGCAGCAAAGAAGCCAGTTCTCTCCAAAAAAATAAAACATCAGGGACAGATTGATCTTCTGCAAAAAGTATGGCGAATGGACTGCTGAGGACTGGGGCAAAGTCATATTCTCGGATGAAGCCTCTTTCCGATTGTTTGGGGCATCTGGAAAAAGGCTTGTCCGGAGAAGAAAAGGTGAGCGCTACCATCAGTCCTGTGTCATGGCAACAGTAAAGCATCCTGAGACCATTCATGTGTGGGGTTGCTTCTCATCCAAGGGAGTGGGCTCACTCACAATTTTGCCCAAAAACACAGCCATGAATAAAGAATGGTACCAAAACACCCTCCAACAGCAACTTCTTCCAACAATCCAACAACAGTTTGGTGAAGAACAATGCATTTTCCAGCACGATGGAGCACCGTACCATAAGGCAAAAGTGATAACTAAGTGGCTCGGGGACCAAAACGTTGAAATTTTGGGTCCATGGCCTGAAAACTCCCCAGATCTTAATCCCATTGAGAACGTGTGGTCAATCCTCAAGAGGCGGGTGGACAAACAAAAACCCACTAATTCTGACAAACTCAAATTATGAAAGAATGGGCTGCTATCAGTCAGGATTTGGCCCAGAAGTTGATTGAGAGCAGCCCAGTCGAATTGCAGAGGTCCTGAAAAAAAAGGGCCAACACTGCAAATACTGACTCTTTGCATAAATGTCATGTAATTGTCGATAAAAGCCTTTGAAACGTATGAAGTGCTTGTAATTATATTTCAGTACATCACAGAAACAACTGAAACAAAGATCTAAAAGCAGTTTAGCAGCAAACTTTGTGAAAACTAATATTTGTTTCGTTCTCAAAACTTTTGACCACGACTGTACATATATGAATCTGTATGATACAGTATATACAGAATATGAAGTAGTTCAATGATAAACATGAATTAAGGATGGTGCAAAGATGCATGGTGGATGAAGCAGTGCAATATAAACTGAAAGTGACAGTGCAGTAGTGTATTTGTTAACATTTCATGATGAGCGTTTAGTGCTGTTTTTGGGGGTGTGGTACAGCAGTTAAAGTTCTCCAGTATCCTGAAGCACAGGTGGGAAGTCTCTATATGCTTCAAAATTAATCTAGCTACTTCTATCAGCAGGTACTTCATCAATAAACACCAATCGTCTACCTCTACGAGCGGGGCATTGCTGGCTCAGTGGTAGGTTTCTCACTTGCCATACAGAAAGCACAGGCTCATCTCCGACCCAATGCCCAAACCCCAGCTGCTGTATGCAGTGGCAGATTGCGTCAGGAAGTGCATTGCGTGTAAATCATGCGCCAAGTTGTGAACGGATTGCATGGTTGACGAGAGCAGCTAAAAGACCAACAACACATGCCCCTGTTCACCAGGGCAGTCAGGCACAAGAACAGTGCAATATATATATATATATATATATGTGCAATATTGAGATGTGCAATAGGTGCAATACTGTGCAATACTACTGATATTTATTTGACCTATTTGATAATACCCCACATCCTACTCCATTTGTCTTTGATGCCCTTCTAGATATGTAATGCATTTAGTTTTTCTTTTCTTTTTTTTTTTTTTAAAGAAAATTGTTAATTTGGCCACCCCTAAATGTGTTGCTATCAGTTTAGCTTACAGTTTAGCTTTTTTTTTTTTTTTTTTAAGGCTAACAATAGCCTCATTCACTTGTTGACACCTTTCTGATCCACATATTGTGTGTTTCCACGGATAGCTACCAAATGCACATTTCACACTTCAAATCAAACTCCAGACTTTTTTATTTTTATTTTTAATCTCTTTAATGTCTTATGACATAATGAGGAATAATGAGGAATAATGAGGCCATACCTAGTCATGAAACTGTTTATAAGTCCAGGGTCCATTTTTTCTTAGTAATTTAGTAAAAATGGAGAGAGTATATAAACAATGGCAGAAGAATGCAATTTTTTATATAAAATAAAAAAATATAATTAAAAGTCTTCCATCCAAGGGACAAAATTCCAGAAATTGTGTCACTGTCCAAATACTTACTGAGCAGTAAGTTATATTTGTTGAAGGTAGTTCAGATGAATTAAGAGGGCATTTCAGATGAAAATAGGCCATTTTTCTCACATGGAACTAGTGAGTGAGTGGAATGGGTAGCATTAACCCATCTTTCATGTTTTAAATGTTAGATCTGAACAACCTTTAAAAGTACTGACATAATGCCTTAACAAATGGAATTCTTGCATGATATTCTTATAAAAGGTGGGTACTACAACAAAACCTACCCCAAAGCTTGACACAATGTAGAGTTAGCCCAATTTTTTTAAAATACTATTCTTTTAATTCAAAATATAACACCAGCTTAAAAGGATCTAGATCATACTGTAAAAGTCTGTTTAAGTCTGTAGCATTTAGTATTTAGCAACAAAAATTAGCTAATCTCTACATTTCTACTAATCTTGCATTATCGAACGCTTCATAGCAGGGCATACTGTAGTGGGAAGTTAGTGCTAGCTAATCCTCTGATCAAACTGAATTTTGCTACTAATATTCCTGCCTTCAAAAGTGAGCTAATAGCTAGCTACAAGGTAAAACTTGCTTTAAAACTATGCACAAATTGGTACCATTTGTTTCATAATTATGGTAGCGAATTATTTAACATTAATCCTATTAATTAAGAATGCAAATGATTACTATTAATCATGGTTTAGAGAGTTACCATGAAGTTATGGCAATGTAGACCTAGTTCTTTGCAAACGTGTAATGCTAGTCCTCTTGAATTTTGACATTTTCACAAATGGGACAGTTGTGCCAGGCTACTCTCTCATTTGTGCGAGCTATTAATGTAAAAATTCAAAACGACTTGCATTACAATTTTTCAATGCAAAACTTGATCAAGCACTTAAAGTAATCAAGTTATGGCGATCTTTTAATGGCTTTTGATGGCTATCCCTTACATATAATCCTGCGCTAATGTGTGCTTTATTTGAACATCAACAGCTGAAGAACAGTTAGTGTTGGGGCACTATTCAGATGAGAGGTCCAATATCAGTGAGGATGAGACTACGACTGAGAGCACTCGCACCTGTGGGAATTAACATTCAGCAACTCCTACGCCATTAATCCATACCACCTGAGATGGTCTCACCATTCATGGCATCCTCCCAGGAGGTAATGTATTCAGTCCTTCCTGTTCTTCTCTAAGGCAGACAAATTCATCCCTGCTGTCTGTGCACAAACAGTTGCATTCATCCAGCTTCCCATTGACAGAGCGAAGGGGCAAGTGCTAATGCCAGAGCAGGCTCAGGGGAGCCACAGTCTGGACAGGCTATCCCCATCCGCACCCCATTCGCTTTCACAGGCAGGTAACCAGAGAGGGTGTAGCCAGGCCAAACTGGCCCACAGCCGAATGTGGGTGGTGGAGGTATAGAGAGAGAGATGGAGAGGACCTGGTGTCTGTTGCTAGATCTTCCCCGTGAGGCCTTAGTGGTAGCCTGGATCTGAACAGACAGAGGGCAGCAGGGACTCCTCTGGGACTTTGGATAACTGAAGAGAATCTAGGACTCAATGTTTCACTTATTCAGTGATGCAAGAAAGAAAAAGAGAGACGCTGCCCTGAACAATAATGCCCCAGGCACAAGTGAAGTCTTATTTCAGGGCCGATGTGAGCAGTTTCTCTGTTTGCCCTCTAGCCCCCATGGATAAGAAGTCAAGCTTTGGGTTTGATCAGAAAGCCTGGCATACCAAGATTGCTAGGGCTCATTTGATAACACTTTACTGTCTCATTCATGTAGAGCGATTGTTGGCTTAGTTTAGGGCAACATCGACCTTATTTACACATGCCTCTGCTTTTTGTTGTGTCTTGTCTCCCACCATTGCTGGTCCTATGAATCTAAACATCCAGGTCTTGAGTCAGTTCTTTGCATTGTCATGAAAACATAAACCATGCAGTCCCTCTCTTCTGTAAGAGCTGGCAGTGCCTTAAGATTCAAGACAAACACCCGGATTATCTGGACTGGAGAAAACAGTTTGAATAATTCCTTTCCTGCCAGGTCACTGGAGCAGAAAGGATGATGGATTTAGAATTCACTGGTTTATCAGTTGGTTTGTTTTTAGACCTGTGGCTTTGAATTCAAACCAACCTAAGGCCCAGATTTTGACCACACTGGAAGCCTATGATGGTCCTATAAGGTCATGGGATTTGAGACTGTGTCGCCATCTTTCAACTTCACGAGCATCTTCTCTCATGGGACAGTAGCACATTTATTGTTTGTGCATGCAGTGTGACCATGTTCCTAGGTCTGTTTAAGCCTAGCAAGTTCTTGGTATAGACCTGTTGTTGGTATAAACACTGGTCCTTACATTATTAGAGTTTTCCAGGCTCTGTCACACCCTAAATTAAAAGGAATGGCTGTTAATTAGATAATTAGTAAAATAAGGCAAGGGTAAGTCCATGACCAGGGTTGAAATCCACTGGTCTAGACTGATCAGAGAACATAGGGAGCGCCTATGAGTCCCTGAGATTTCTGATGTTATAGACATACTGTGCTGCTACTTAGATACTTGCATCATAACCTAGCATCCTCCAGTATTACAGTTATGGTTTCAGCATGCAGTAGGTTTATCCCTAAGTCTGGTAGACATCATATTCAAGGAGGGTAACTGGACTGAGATTAAATGGAAGCCTTGAGGTCAGAGATTTGACTCCCATCTTAGAAATGCTCTTGCATGTAACAGGGCCATGTGTCTAGGTCAGTTTAAGCCTAACCCTGGCAGACACCAAATTCAAGCACTAGTTCAAGCATTGAGCTTTAAGAATGCCATCTTTTCAAACTGGATACTTCCATCATGAGCCCCTCTTTTCCGAAGCTAGTAGCACAGTTATGCTTCCTGCACATGATAGGACCATGTTCCTATGTCTGTTTGAGCTGAAGCCTGGCAGACGCCAGTCTCTGTAAGATTAGCATGGTAATCAGTGATGCTGAGGGTGCTGGAAGAGCAGTATCTCTTCCAAGATCGCTATGAGAACCTCTCTGCGCTGTCTTGCTCGCTCTGTGGGATGTTGCAACTCCAGCATCTCGTGGGCCTTATCTCCCTGAGGCAGATTGCAGAATTTGATATGCATCTGCAAAATGGTCGGAAATGACAATCTCCAAAAAAATATGTGAGCTGAACGATGTGTCTCAACATCACTCCTTACTTGTTCGCTCTCTCTCTCTCTCTCTCTCTCTCTCTCTCTCTGCTCTTTCCGCTTGTCATACACTGATCTCTTTCAACTTTTAATCTGCCAATCCAAGGTGATATATGAAATATACTCTGCATGTCTGTGTGCGTACATTTACTTGAGTGCAAAAAATAAACAAACGGATGTGGTTGCACTTGATTGAACCATGCGCAGATGTGTTCAGGTATAAGAACCAGTGTGTGTGATGGTACTGGAGCAGTGCAGGATTGGCATCAATAAGATGTGATCTCCGTTTCCAGCATGAACGTCGCCACCGATAAAGGCTTGTCCTCGTCAGCATGACACGCTGGCTGAACGCAGACTTGGAGAAGGGCCTTATCAAGAGCCCTATGGTGTGTGTTTAGGACTGTATCAGTGGAAAATCTCATATGATAGAAGACTATGAGGGAGCGAGAGGGGAAAGAGCTGGCACCAGTCGTTATGGTTGGCAGTTAAATGTATATAGAAGTGACCACTAACTGAACGTAAGACGGTGATAAGAAACGTTTCGTGTAGATTTGAAAACTAAATCGCAGTTTGTTATCATTCACTCATGTTTTGTGCAGATTTTCTCAGTAAAGATATTTGGTTTGATAACTTACCCATGATGCAATGTGGGTAAGAGAATCTGTAAACTTCTAATGGTTTTGTTTAAGTGATCTGTGATTACTAAGATGACAAGACGACCTCATTCCCACACTTTGTGAGACTTAGATCATTTCCATAGAGTTCAATAAATAAATAAATAATTGAAAGATAGCAGGAAAATAAAGAAATGTAAATGGCAGAAAAAAAAACAAGTAGTAAGAAAATGTATGAGATAAGATTTTATTTATTTAAATATGAACTAAATTGTTTATTATTTTTATTTACATTTAATTCATTTAACCAGGTTAAAGTGATTAATTAAGGTCAATGAATGCATTAATTAAACCAGCAAAGACATGAGTTATTCATTCATTCATTCATTCATTCATTCATTCTTCTTCTGCATTACTTATGTTGAACAGGGTTACGAGGGGTTACGGAAACTATCACAGGCGTCATTGAGCACAAGGCAGAGTACACCCTGGATGGGTTGCCAATCCATTGCTGGGCATACACACATTACGGGCGATTAGGGAAAACCAGTTAGCCTAATCTGCACGTCTTTCGACTGTGGGAGGAAATCGGAGTACCAGGAGAGAACACACCAAGCACCTTGAGAACATGCAAACTCCATGCGCAAAGACCCCAAGGCGGGAATAAAACCCTGACCCTAGAGGTGCAAGGTGATATCGCTAACACTACATATTGCAATAGACAAATTTAGGAATTATTCATGCATTTTTGCATTATTGTGTTTGCTGTTGTTTGTGCCTAACTTTTGAAGATGCTAGTCCTTTTCTCCTGATAGTCACTTACCCCCCTAATACCCCACATACAGTATATTCATCATTATGTAAAGTAGCATGGTGGACCAACGTTATTAAAAAATTACAAATAGAACAATATCAAAGACATATCTTATGATTTTAATGACAAGAACTGTCTCAAAAACGTGAACTATGAAATAGCAAACAACTCATTCATTAGAATCACTGCTGCCTAGTCACTGTTAATCAGATAGTGATTAATGAATAATGCAATCTATTAGGATTATTAATTCTTATTAATAATGGAGTATTGTAGTATAAGTAGTAATTACTTAAAGCAGTTGCAAAGGTCATATCACGGCTGGCCAGGGTCACACTGGGAATGAGGTGGTTAGTTCATCACAGGGCATGTGCACACACGTATGCGATAATTAGCATACTCATTCACACTTACAGACAGTGTAGAGTCACTAATCCTCCAGTCCTACCGGCATGTTTATCCAAGGTTGGGGAATCCTGAGGAATCCCACATGGACACTGGGAGAGCATGAGAAACCTCCACACAGAGCTTAACACTGGTTGAAAATGCATAACACAGAAATTTAAAGTTTGCACATGACATTTTTTTTTTTAAACAGCGATTGCCTAATCTGGCACCGTTGGACTACTTAGAAGAAAAGTCATTGTCATTTTGAAGAACTACAGGAACCACATGCACAAAACACACACACATTGAGAATGTAATTTTTTTCTGTTGGACCACCCTTGCACAGTCATTGTAATCATCCACTTGAGATGTCACAGCAAAGTCAAAGCAAAAATAAATAAATAAATAAATAAATAAGTAAATAGAAAATTCTAATTGGAGTGATGATCAAGACCACTGAATCATTTGACGTCAATGGTGAAGGCAAGTCAGGAGGACAGCGCCGACAGATCAAGCTTTAATTTGCCATGAAACACACGCTATAAAAGGAGAGAAAAAAAAAATCTTTTACACAGCCAGCTCGGCAAACAAAAGAAAGCGAGCTCGTCTTACTGGCCCGCTCCCACCCGAAGCATGCGCGAGGGCAGCCACGAGTACACTCGCCTTGGGGTCAACTGGCAATGACATCATCAGTCGCTCAGGTCACGGAGGAGTGTGCGCACACACCAGAGGGTCCACACTGGACTGCACTGTCAGGAAGAAGCAGAGAGGGAGAGAGTGTGTGTGAGAGAGAGAGAAGTAGAGGGCTTTTGATTTGTTTCCTTGGCAGGAGAACAAAACTGTAAGGAATGCAGGCATGAAGGGAAAAAGGAGTGATCAAGGGATACAAAAAAGGAATGGGAGAGGGAGAGAAGAGGAAGAGTGACGGACTTGCTGAGTAAGACTGTAAAGCTTGTTCCATTTCCCCCAATTCTAAAACTCATTCCATTCCTGTACGCCTGGTGATTCCCGGCCAGTATTATTATAATAATAGGAATAAAGCCGTTATATCGCTCATAAAACCGGGTTATTGAGGGACATCAGACAAAGCCGTTAGAAATGAAACTGAGCTTCATGAGTAATATAGTGTAATATAGTTACAACAACGTTGGGATGACAACATTACTTCGAGACAATATTGTCGCTGAAAGTTAAAATGACTTTGATAAAATGATGTTGAGATACCATTAAATGAATGACCAAAGCACAACCTGAAAACACTAGGGAAGGGAATAACAAAGGACCGGCTGATACGATATTTTACAATATTATTATTATTATTATTATTATTATTAGTATTATTTTAGATTTTGTTACAATTCTAAACAAGGTTTGCAACTAAATTGCTCCTACCACACAGGATCCTGTACTACCTGCCAATTTATGGATAGCTTAGTGCACCCCCCCTACAGGATTATAGAGGAATGGCAACATTTTACCACCTCAAATGCAAACATATAAATTAAAAACTAATTTTATATATATATATATATATAAAAAGGTTTTGAAGCACCACACAAAAGAATGACGATACAAAACTGAATTGTTTTTCTTTCCCCAATCGATCGCATTTATACCGACAACCCTCCATTTGCACAATGTCCAACCTCATCCCTGTTCATTCTTTTAAACAGAACAGATCTCTAAACAGATTTGTAAACCCTTGCAGCTGTTGTCTGGTATTTTTGGGGGGCACCCGTTGTTATACACACGTATTTACTAGCATCAACATCATGTCACCAATGGTGCAGTGGTAAGCACAGGGTGTTTTCGCTTCATCCGCCAGGGGTTTCAGAGAGTCCTGCTAATGTCATTGGTTTGATATTTATAATATTTTAAAATTGTCGTATTGGGGGCATTCATTCAACATTCAACATTATCCATCATCACGTAGTCAGCATTGTTCTAATGAAAACAACTGAACCCCAGCATTGTCCTCACGTCTTTAAGGTTCCCAGATTAACATCAAGAGAAAGTTTTGACATCCAAAAATTCTTGATGTGGTTACAGTGGGTACATCTTAGGACTCACAGACTGTGCCTAGCCAAACATTTAAAAGTACCACAACTTTCGCTATTTTTGCTTTCACAAATTTCACTATATTCAATTTCAAAGTCCTATATTCCACCAACCAGACATCCTTCTAGGACCCGAGGAGGCCGGTACTGAGACTAGCATTTTCTTTAGCCTGCATGGTTTCCTGTTATGTCTTTCAGTGACACGTGGCAGTGTTGGGTAAAAACATAGAATGAGGCTCTCAGAAAATTTACCCTGTTTTGACTGCAAGACCCTTGGAGGCCTAAAGCTAGATTCAAGTGTAATGCCTGGGTTCGGCTTAGATGGTGTGATCATGGTTCAAACGCAAGATAAACGAGGCGTGTGAAAAAAAAAAACGAAAAAAAAGTGACCTGCGAAAGCTTGTTTGAGTCATCTTCCTCTATCTCTAGCTGTCTCTTATTCATACACAACCACATAATTATAATATCCCTCTAACACTCACTAACACACGCACTAACACACACACACACACACACACACAAACACAATGTCAGGCCCATTTCACAGCACGCCGTCAACCTTCTATGTGTGTGGCCGGCGGGTAGAGATCAGTGTGGCACTGGGTAAACATTAAGACACAAGCTTGCACCCTTGTGCTGATTAATGAAGCGAGGGCATTGGACATGACAGGCCAGTTCGTATTGTGAGCAACAGAGCCATGTGCTGAGAAAGGGCACTCTGTTCTCTCACTCTGTCTTCCTTCAGACTCTCCATCGATCACTCTAAACAAGTGACATTAAAAGGATTCGCTCCGTCTCTCTCTCTCTCTCTCAGCGCTCTTTTTTCATTTGCACATCCTCTTTTTGTCTAAAGATGTGTTGCAACAGCGCCATGCTGTTTTTGAGTAATATTCTTTGTAAGTACTGGGGCTGCTAGTTCAATGTAATTCAAATCATAGTACTTTCTTTTAGTAGAACTTTGGCATTGGCGAAAAATAGCCATGTGTTATGTGAAGAGTAATACACATCGGTTATAGAAAAATCAACAATATTGTTACGTGATATCACCTGACACTTAGCAGAGGCACTATCACTAGTGTGAAGCACCGCTTGTTAAGGCCTTAGCAACTGATTTGAAGCCTTAGTGACTGGTTTAGAAGTTTAAACCGCTAAGCCACTGAGCTAGTAGCAACTGACTTAGCGGTTTAAACCACCATTAGTTGCTGCAAATAGTCTGTTTAACTGTTTTGAAGACATTATATTTCATTTTAAACTGCACCACTTTTGCACTGTCACTTTACATCTCCAGATTCTAGGGTTTGAGTCCCACATCCTGCATGGATGGAGTTTGCATGTTCTCCCTGGGCTCAGTGGGTTTCTTCCAGGTACTCCAGTTTCCTCCCACAGTCCAAAGACCTGAAGATTAGGCTCAAATTGCCCATAGTGTGTGAATGAGTGCATCAGTGTGTGTCCCCTGAAATGGATTGGCACCCCATCCAGTGTGTAAGTGCCCTAGGTCTCCTGGGATAGGCTCCAGGCCCCCTGAGATCCTGTGCACAGGATAAGAGATATAGACAATAAATGTGTGTGTGCACCACTTTTGCATGCCTTTAGATTTGCAGAGTTTTACTTTTGTGTGTGCTTTAACATTTTTGATAGTTTTTGTATTTGTAGTTTATTTCTGTAATGTTTGCGCTTTTACTTTTTGGATGTCCCTAGGACCTACTATATTAGTTATACTTACTGAAGAGCTTTAGCTGACATTAACAAAAGATCTGGATTTAACTTTTGATTATAATTTTTTAAAAAGTGTTTTTGCTGCCAGTAAATTAAGGATTGAATTGAAGTTTCTTAGTATTTTACAAATCCTAATACTACTATTATTACTACTCCTACTACAATGAACATCTATAGTAGGCGTTTTTTAGTTGTACTGTACATGCAAGAAATGTAAAAATTACTACACGAACAACAGTTTTAAGTCAACTTCAATCATTTTATTTCAACAAATGTCATTCCAAAACCACGAGAATACCACAATCATTGTACTTATCCACTTATCCCACCTATAGTGTTATATAACAGTAGATCTCAGCTGGAGAAAATTGCATTAGTATCATGGATATGAACACTTCTTGAAATTCTACAAGAAGAAAGAAAGAAAGAAAGAGGTTACATTTTAGTAGACTGTTTAATAAATGTCTAAATTTCAAGAATCTTGTATGTTCTCTCAAATCCTCTTCCAATGCAGTGACTGAAACTCTCATTAGCTTCGTGCTGTGTGCATTTGGAAATCGAGCTAACCAGCTATTGTAACTAGCAAAAATCTGCATCTTTTTTGATGTTCACGGATTTACGAAGACGGTATAGACGAGTTAACAAATACTTTAAACAAATTTGAAAAAGACATGACATCTATGTGGTTTGTGATTTAATAACTAAGTAAAAATAGAGTCATCATTTTATAGCTTAGCAGTAGCTATGCTTAGCAAGCTAGATGATAACTAGCCTGACCTACCTAGCAACCAATTCTAAAAACTAAAATCGAAAGTTGTAAAACTTAACCTTGTATGCAAACCGTAACAGTCTGAAACCATTCGCTGAAAAAATGGTTTATTCATGCTGTATAATTTACATTATACCAGTTAATTGGATAAAAAAAATTTTTTTTAGCACAAACATTGTTGTATGAGTCAGCACAAAAACATTTCTGATTTTCAAACATCAGTAATCTCCTACAAAATGAAAAATTACAGAAAAATACTTGTATGTCAGAAAATAAATATTTGCATATTATATAAGTGACCATGTTTTAGACAAAAACCAAAATGGAAGCTGCTGGGTTTTGTGTGCCAGAAGGAAGCAGGTAAACAGGTAAAGTCCTCAGAAGAACTTCGGGAGATTCTGCAAGATGCTGAGTAAAACTTAGAAGCTCATTTCCCTGTAAAACTGAGACTAAATTGTGTCACACCAAATACTGACTTTATTTCATAAATTACTATGCTTTACAGTTATTTATTTATTTTTCACACCATCTTTTTTTTTTTACAGCATTTATTTTCATGTGCCTAAGACTTTTGCATAGTACTGTATAAAATACAGCATATGAAATGCTTTTTTATGTTTTCTGCTACAACCTCTACAACAGTGCTCAATTTCAGCCCAAGTTGTTGAAATCTGTAATATTCCTAGTCACTGTATCTTGCTTAATACCCATGATGCTGCAGTAACTTAACACATTGTGAGATTTTTTTTTTCACTTTTCTAGGAGTAACCTGCAAATAACTTGTTTGTTGAGTTCTTAATTCAGCAAAATCATTTTAACATCCATCCATCCATCCATCCATCCATCTATACAACATATGTGTATGGTCACGAGTCTATCCCAGCAAACTTACAGCAGAAGGTGGGCACCCTGTAAAAGTATGTTTTTGGGGTGGGTCGAAGGTAGCTGATTCATTGGATGAGCTGCATTACTAGGTGGTTCAGCTTGGAACTCCAAGGTGCTCTTTCAACTTTTAGTACATAATTTTGCCTTTTATAGTGTTTAGTAGGTGTGGTTTTATATATATATATATATTATATAAAACTTTTGATAGACGAAACTCGTGTGTGTATATTGTATATGTAAGTGTGTATGCGTGAAAGACAGCGTTGATCCAGTCCGCTGATCCATTTCTCAACATTGAGGTCTCTCTCTCTCTCAAACACACACACACACACACACACACACACACACACACACACACACACACACACACACACACACACACACACACACACACAGAATTGTGCACACGGACACACACGGGTACACACACTGCCTCAGCTCAGGTCATGTGTCATCAGCATTAATACTCCATTGTGTAAAGGGAGGGAGTTTGGCTGGAAACTTTCCTTGTCATGTGACTCCAGTCAGCACCCCGAGCCGCCCGGCCCCGCTGTTGTCGGTGCCCCCCTCCTCCTGCTGGCGCCTACACGGTTTGTTAGGGGTTGCCATAGGCCATCATGTGAGCTGGACACCAGTTGCCAAAGTCTCGAAACACACACACACACACACACACACACACACACACACACACACACACACACACACACACACACACATACATAAAGGGGGATCAATCTCTTCCTCGTTTTATGTACATATTAACTGGCATGTGGCCGTGTCTCTTTCATCGAGGTTAAATCAGAGAGCTGGTGCTAATCGCAACAATACAAGGCATTATGCGCTTCATATCACAGGTTCTACTGTGTGCGTGTGTATGTGTGTGTGTACGTGCACATGTGTGAAAATGCACGTTTTCTACTGCATGTGTGTATGAGTGTGTGTCCATGCATGTGTGTGTTGACCTGTCAAACCTCACCACTAGCTGCATTTTGGGATCTCTCTCTCTCTCTCTCTCTGACACACAATGCCACTAGGACCTTTCAAAGATTTGTTCATTTAAAAAATTTAAGCTTGGTGCTACAGGGAAGCAGGCTGTTCTTTCGCAAATAATACATTTGTCTTTGCTTTGGAGTTTGGATAAAAAGATTTACGACATGCGTCACACAAGTCAAAAGGAGGCATACAGAATAACCAGTTGACATTTACAGAAGTTTTCCAGCACAGAATGGTGATGAGACTCTTTGTTGCAGCAAATCATTTGAAGGGTGCAAACATTTTAAAGAATGTTCCCGTGAACATTCAGCGATTGGATCCTTGATTGAACGCTTGATCCTTGAAAATTGCACGATACAGGAACTCGGGTGGGAGTTATTTCCACATCCTCTGTACAGTCTTGGCCTCGTGGCAAGGCATTTTCACATGTTTGGGCCATTAAAAGGAGTTCCTGGGAGGCCGGTGTTTCAGACGTGAAGCTCATCATGGCTCCGGTGTACTGAGGCAACTTTCTACCTTGATGGTATCCAAGCATTAGTGAAACGCTGGGATAAGAGCATTAGTGTAGCAGGGAATTATACAGAGAAATAAAAGGAGTTTTTACTCTCATAATGGGTTCTGTACAATCAGAAGTACCGGTTTGACTTGAACACCCTTTGTAAATAAGATCTATCTACTTTCTCTCTCACTCTCTCTCTGTCCCTATTTTTCTCTTTCTTACTGCATCACACCTACCAGTATCTCTCTCTCGCTCGCTCGCTCTCATGCTGTTTAGTTTAGTTAATTAAATGCAAAACAGCTGTCTTAAACAAAAGATTGATTGTTTTTTTTTTTATAGTCAGGCAAAATCTTGTTTCTACGTGGCGTTTATCAAAACTAGACGAAGAAAAGGGAATAAGGCCATGGATTGTGCTTTCACTCGTTCTCATTTTCGTTCTCTCTCTCTCTCTCCTCTCTCTCTCTCTCTCTCTCTCTCTCTCTCTCTCTCTCTCAGACATCCCCCCTCCCCTTCCCTGTCCCTTTACTGGATGTCTGCCAGCCAGTGTAACCAAAGACGATACCGGTTCTGCCCTTCCTAGAAAATTTAGGAAGCCATTAGCAACATCAAATCATTACTTTAGGACAGAGGGGGAGAGAGGGACCTAGGGAAGGAGAGGGAGAGAGAGAAAGAGAGAGACAGGAAGATCGGGTTTCTCAGTGTTTTCATGCGGCCACTCCATTACAGTAATGTGCTGGGGCCCATTTAACTAATGCAGAAAAGCACATCGATACCCACAATAAACAGCATTACACAGTGAATTAGAGCCTGGGATGGCACAAATAGAAATGTGCTCACTCTCTCTCTCTCTGTGACACACACACACACACACACACACACACACACACACACACACACACACACACACACACACACACACACACACACATTGTATAAATATATAAATCTTAGAAAGACTAACACAAACATAAAGAGACAAAAATAGAATAATTATTAAATAATACATTATTATTCAATAAACTACAATCTTTTAAATATTTTTTGCTCTTTGCTTCTAGATTTATAGATATTTTATTTACTATATACAATATATAGTATTATAGACCTATTTTATTTATTTATTTACTCTTATATATATATATATATATATATATATTTTTTTTTTTTTGCGTAATCAAGGATTTTTATGTTTCTTATACTAAAAAATAATAAAAACATTATGTGTGTTCTCAGTACAGTGATTACGATAATGAACCTCTGATCAAACGGTTACACGTCCAGACACCAACAAGCTGTCACTGTTGGGCCCCTGAGCAAGGCCCTAATGATGTTACTTTATAATAAGTGGCCCATCACATCAAATCAGGTATTATGCCACATTTTGGGTGATTTGAGTTTTAAAATATATATATATTTTAATTTCCGCTTCAATAAGATCCCTTTTTAATATAAAAATATATTACAGTGTCGTACCCGATCCCTGAGATATGGTCAGTGCGAGTTTGTTTAACTCCATCGAAATGCTATTTTGGAATATTCAAGCGAGGATTCTATGATGAAGGAAGAAAGAGGGAACACCCAGCCCTAATCTGACGCCAGGATTTCGTTATAACTTAGTCATCAGTGTCGTTTTATAGCGAAGAAAAAAAAAAAAAAAAAAAAAAGCATTCATTTCTATCAGCAACCAACTTGGATATTGTTCTTTAAAGTGCTTTAAAACAATGATTAGGATTAAAAATGTCTCAATGTCTGTTAATGGATCAGAAAGATAACATATTTATCACATACAGATTTTTCACATATATTGCAAATTTCTCAAAATGAATGCACTTTAATTCATTCATTCATTCATTATGAGAAATTATCATTTTCTGGAGAACGCTATACTTCATCTCAGATGTGATGTTACTCAATCACAGGGCACCATGAACATACCCTGGAGCAAGTAAGTATAACCAGTCTACCAGTCTTACCTGCAAGCTTTTATGCAGTGGGAGGAAACTGGAGAA
The DNA here is from genome assembly GCA_030347435.1 of Clarias fuscus. Taxonomy (NCBI): domain Eukaryota; kingdom Metazoa; phylum Chordata; class Actinopteri; order Siluriformes; family Clariidae; genus Clarias; species Clarias fuscus. The sequence continues at coordinate 28,007,228 of CM059217.1, forward strand.
CCCTGTGGAAACCCTCAGTGCCGAAGAGAAAACATGGAAGCTCCGAACAGAGAGTAACTTGAGCTCAGGAGGTCTGAGGTAGGAAAAGCACACCACACTGTGCTGCCATAATCCCAGCTTTTACGAATCATGTTCAATCCTTGTTTTATGTTGTCATCACCAAGCCTTTTTATGGAAGCCAGTAGAAATGCTCAGGCCAAATATCCATAACCAAGTATCAGTGTTTATCCAAGGACTTCTTCCATATTGAATTTAACAATGGATCTGTTGTGCGCCAACATCATACAAATGCATTGGTAAATGAACTAAAAACTCAAGTTCTGCTGATTCCTGTTTGGGCCTGTTCTCGACTGAACAGCACAGAAACGCACTAGAGCGTACACTGACACTACAAAAAATATTTTTCACCTGGAAGGCCGAATTTTATACGTTTAAGAAGCTTATTCTCTGGGTCACAACATTGTGTCTTTGTAGCCTTACGTCGTTTGATGCTCTGCTAAAACTCCTGACCGGCGGTCTAACCGAAACATGCTCGAAATTACAGCACACGGAACCCATATGCACCCGGTCCAGCAATTCAATTACATACATCAACAAACAAACAGTTCTGCTCAACCTGCTTACTCACCTCCCTCGAGCTCCAGCGCTCATTCTCTCTCACCTTGCCCCTCTTCTCTCTCACCCTCAACCCCTATGCTAATCCAGTTCAAATGTAAACAGGCTTAGGTCTTCATTCCACACTTAAACCGTATCAAATGTATCAAAGCCAGAGCTCAGCGGCGTCCCTGGCTACAGCGAGGTCACGCCGCGGCTACACGGGGCCACACACCCAACTCAATTAGCCTGAGAGCCAGGCAGTCTGTCTGTCCAACACTCCCAATATGTGTGTGTGTGTGTGTGTGTGTGTGTGAGTGCACGAGTTAGCACGTGTGTGTGGATAGAGATCGGAGGGCTCAGCCCTCGTAATTGTGTGTGAACAAACGTGTGTTCCAGTGTGTATGTTTGTGTGTATTGGGTTAATAGGTCAGAGGATGGTAAGAGGAGCAGGCAAGTCTCAGATTCTGCTTGTGGGTGAGTATGTGTGTGTGTGTGTGTGTGTATGACAAAAGCCCTATGTTAACATTATGCCTTAGAGGAGACTATAGCTGGATAAAGAAACACTCATATATTTGAAGGGTTGTCTGTCGGTCACAGCTATACTGAAAACATTGTATTCACACACACACACACACACACACACACACACACACATTGTGCCTGGAGAACAGCTTCATATTTATCATAATATCATGGGATAAATCCTATCGTCATCTGTAGAGCTTCGTAAGATATTTAACACTAAATTAAATCACTGCCAGTTAATGTGTGACAATAAAAATGCTTGAAAGGCTAAAAGTCTTTGGTCAATGGGACAATTTTTTTTTCCCCAGCCATAAAGGACAACAGCTCAGAAAATGCATAATATCAGCATTTAAAAGCATGCTCCAAAAGGTTTTTATTCCTCTTATATAAGAGCAAAACTAAAAGAGGAATCCTGTGACTGTTTTATCTATGAAGGCTGTAATCGGAATCCCTGCTTGACTTCTGAAATACTGGCCTCCCAGGAACTACATCAGGAGGCCAACGTTTCAGACTTGAAGCAGGCAGTTTGATCATGGCTTCGGCGTACTGAGAAAATGTTCTACCTTGATGGTATTCAAGCACTAGTGAACGTGTAGCAGGGGATTCTATAGAGAAATAAAGGGAGTTTTTACCGTTATGTAATTCTGGATGATAAATTCCCGGTTTGACTTGAACCTCCTTCGCTGTTACGTTCGTTGTACATTCAATAAACCCTACCCAGCATCCTTTTGTCAGTCATGTCATGGAACCCAAACGTTAGACGACATTGTCATATAGTTCTGTCATCGTTATCCCCCCAAAACACAACAATGGACCAATGTTATTCTTGAAAGTTCGATAAAATGACTCTGGGATCATGTTGAATGAATGAACTCAACACAATATTCCAAATACAACCTCAAAACAACACAATATCAACCTTGAAATGAATAAAAACATGTCCTTATGGAAATCTTTACTGTATCAATGATTCCTTTCTTTCTTTCTTTCTTTCTTTCTTTCTTTCCGTAAAAAAAAAAAGAATAAAATCTATTAAAAAAATTTTTTTGTAAGATTTGGGATTTGGATCTTGGAATTTCCTGTTGGTCCTGATTTGAACCGTGCTATCTGCTTTGCTTTGCTGATTTTATTTTAACATACTTTTAAGGTGTCTGCTGGCTGATTGCTAATCATTTGTCTCAGGTGTGTTAATGAAGAGAGTGCACTGTAGACATTTCATGTGCTTTTGGGTCTTTTTCGAAGTCTTTGGATTTGTTCTGTGATTGTATCAGGATTTATCAGGTTTATTGCCATTTTAGAGAATTTACTTTGAAAATAAATGAGAGAATTAAATGTGTCAAATATACACCAGCGCTTCAGAATATGTATGCAAACTCTCTTAATTAGCACAACTTTTGACCAACAATTGAAGTGAACAGCATTTATGTATGTATAGTTGGCAAAAAAAAAAAAAAAAAAAAAATCAACACAATTCTATATTATGCTGTGGGTTACATCTTTCCCAGTTCAATAAAAAGGAAACAGTTTGCAAAGTTGTCATGTGACCTTTAGTTAGACCGTAAACATAGCCAGATTGCTAATCATAACATCATTTTACAAAGCCGCGCACAGTGTCGTGTTAATCGCTTGTTTAATTTACACTCCGATCCGAGTCCCCGCAGTGCTCATTGACCCCGATAGCTCATTGACTCGTCAGTGTGGGAATGAACCGATCTGATGTGTCCCGTTCCTAATGTTCGCTCCCAACCTGATAGCCATCACCTTCGAATACCCAAGAGATCCTTCACATCCCAAATCGTTCCTAAAGCAACTGGTTGTAAATCTGCATGTATAGAATCGCGCTGATGAAATGATTCCCAAGTGTCCTCTTGTCACGCAAAGGTAATTTCTATTGAACCGCCGGGCCGTGATTCTGATTTGAGAGCATCCTCATCGCTGTGTTCACACACCCTTGACCCTCAATGTCCTCCAAGCTCATTACTCTTATGGGAGCACAAAAACATGCGGATACAGCTCTGATATGGGACCCTATCTGATTCCTCAGAAACCTCCACCTATTATAACGGACAAACGAGTACGAGACAGAGAAGGAATCCCCCAAGACCACCCTCCAGCCAAGCCAAGCTAATACATATTCCCATCAAGGACATTCCCCCAAATAACACATACGCAAAGAAACCGTTTAAATCTCTTGTATCACTATGTTTGAGTAAGTAAGTGGTGTGTATGTGTAGGGGGCAAAAACTTATACAGACATTTCTTAGTGCTATAAGCTTTATGTTATTGAAAAAGCATATAAAACAGTTTTATAAAAAATTTATGATTATAGCCATTTAGGATAATTGTGTGCATTTGAAAGGTTAATAATAATAATAATAATAATAATAATAATAATAATAAAGTAGCTAAAAATGTAATCATGTGACAGGCAAGTGTTATTGCTTAATTTGATATAATATATGTAAAAACAAGTCGTACAACATATTTCCTGTCTACTGTGTGGGGAAGGGATGTTTGGGCGGTTTGGGGGCGTTCCCAATTTGCATATTCAACATGTGCTCATTTGCATCTTCCACTTGATTTCATGTCTGTATCAGCATCAACTAAAAATGTGTTTGTTTGTTTTTTCAAAAACACAAAATAAAATATATTCATACAAAATAAAATAAAAACATCTGATTGGTTGCTGAGTCAGATGCGGTTCCAGCTACTATTGGAAAATAATGAAAAGAACAAAACATTACAAGTTACGGTTATACCATTTCAGACTTGATTGTCTTCACATAATAGCATGTTAAATTTGTATGAATTTTTACATTTAATTGCGCGTGTTGCTATAGGGACAGTAACATGTCAGAAAGAGAGCGTTAATATAAGCGCTTAATCGACACTTTCTGACCAATCAGAATTGAGAATTTATGGGCGAGATGTGTCCACTGTTGTGGACCATGTAGGCAGGAGACAAAAAAGACAGAGAAAGACCCGTGTGTGTGTGTGTGTGTGTGTGTGTGAGAGAGAGAGAGAGAGAGAGAGAGAGAGTGCGTGTGTATGCTGAATCACTGTAACAGATTGAATTAGTCAGGTATTTCTGTTCCAATCGCCCCGTGTCCTGTCCATCACAGACAGATTTAATTGTGCCGGTTAATTAATAATTGCGTTTATCGAGGGGACATCAGATGCTGGGACAGGAGAAAGCCATGTCAATGTAATTTGGGGGGGAGGGTTTGATTAAGCGCCAGAGGAGAAAGAGGAAGCTTTTAGTCGGCAAGGTTATCAAAGTCCCTGCCCTGTCTGTCATTTACTGCTACTGTTCCGTTTTTTTCCTTTTCTATCTGTCTATCTTGCTCTTTTCATCCATCCACCTGTCTGATTCTCGTTCGCTTCGTCTCTATTTCTGCCCCCGTCCGTCTTTATTTCCATCTTAATCCTTTATCCCTTCGTCTTGCGTCTCTATCGAGTTCGTCTTTGGGTGGAAATGCATGTACGAGGAAGAAAGGACATGTACTTGCATACACACACACACACACACACACACACACACACACACACACACACACACACACACACACACACACACACACACACACTGTTTTAGCTCAGATCAGCTCCGCCTGTTAGCTTCAGTCTAAACAGGTAGCAATTGAGATTGATCTATTGATGCTTATTGGCGGAGCTTGAAATACTAACACAATTACCTTCAGCTCAACTCATTCCTGCTGTGCGTCCATCTTCATCAACACAAAGCCTGAGGGGACGGCGTGACTGCCACACAAACACACACTCGCCCACCTCGCCATTCTTTCTGCCGCTTGCCTTCTTTTCTCTCGATCCTACAATCTCTTCATCTCCCCCTTTCTCTCTTGACCTTTTGGCCTCTGTATCACCGCCTCCCCCCCCCCCCCCCCCCCCCTTTGCTCTCTGTCTCTCTTTAGGGAATTGCAGTAACGGTAAAAAAAAAGTCCCTCTGCGCCATTTCTTCTCAGTCTGTTGCCAAGTTCTACGCGGGTCTGTGTGTACATTTAAAACTCGTTCGAACGCACCAATGGTGGCGCTCCCGTGGCGCCAACATGATCTGTCTTTCGAACCCAAATTCAACAGGTGATCGATAACAAATAAGCATTCTCCAGATCGACAGTAATTATCTAGAATAACGTTTTTCTGTTATACTTCCGTTACGGGACGACGTATCTGTTCATCGCGGAAATATTTACTAGAAATTCTCAGCTGAAAAAGAGTGAAGTCTCGTGGCTGTGTGCGATCTTAAAGGACTCAAATAGGACGGCCGAACCTTCAGGCACCAGACAGAAATCCGGAGGAGAGGGAGAAAGGCGACATTGTAGAGTGTGTGTATGCGTGGAAAGATGGCACCTCAGCAGAAAAAGAACAAAAGTCTGTATAGATGGCAGAAAAACCGCTTGTTTAAAAAAGAAGAGGGCAGGGTTTATGCCGTAGGCCGACCTGTCGATCAGTGATGTCTTTATAAGGCACAGAAGAAGAAGCAATATTGTCATGTTTCTACAGAGTGAAGCAGAGGCTCTTTTTTTTAGCAAGTGAGAATCTCAATAATTATTGTGCATAAATAAAAAATGTAACGTTTGCCAAATGATGTGATCATAATTGCTTCAAGCAAGCTACGTTTAGTCTGACACAAGAACCTAAGCGTTTCAGGCTTGAACTTAAACAGATATCAGATAGCAGTTCTCGAGTGTGACATACAAAATTTCAGTAATTTACTGCACTTTCAGAAATATTATATATTTTTTCTGTTAAAGAAATAATACCTTTCAACATACCCTGAGCTAAACCTCAGTCTTTATCGGTTTCCTTTCTCAATTAATTTATTTAAAAGTATATAAAATATCTCTTTAAACTTTTTAAATTTGAGAGCAATCATATAAAATGAACTTTTTAGTCATTTTTAGACATTCACACGGGACTCCAGAGTGCATCTACAAACATATTAGGGTCTGTCATTTACATAGACACTGAAACACCATATCAAAAAAAGTATATATATATATATATATATTTTTTTTTTTTTTTTGCTTCACTGGAAAAGAAAACCAAAGCAATTCCCCTTTTGAATCCCTTTCAGAAGAATTCACCTCAACCCCTGAGTTCAGTCAGTGACATTAATTAGAAATGATAGCTCATCACTACTGGTGTAGTAATTAGCACTGTAAACTCGGACCTCCAGGGTTGACGGTTCGATTCCTGACTTGCGTCTGTATGTTTGTGGAGTTTGCATGCTCTTCCTGTGCTTGGTGGGTTTCCTCCGGGTACTCCGGTTTCCTCCCACAGTCCAAAGACATGCAGAGTAGGCTAACTGCCATTTCCAAGTTGCCTTGTTTGTGTAATGGAAATAAAACCTTTTAATCACCTTAATGGAGGTCTGTCATAAAAAAAAATGACGTTTTTTACCCGTGTCTCCAGAGTGCATCTACAAACAGAAATATAAGGGGGAAAAAACGTTTTCTGCTCCTTGTCATTTTTCAGGTCTAAAACAAGCCAAATAGTTTCAGTTTGTCTCACTATAGTGACCTCATATAAGACTGCTGCTCAGTTCTGCTGTTCTCTGTAAAGGGTGTGGCTCAGCTTTAGATCGTTTACATAGACCTGAAAACAGTGTATTTGGAGGAGAAGTGAAATAAAGGGATTTATACAGTGGAGACACGCCTTCTCATTCAAAGAGGTTGAATTTGTATTATGGCAAGAAAAAAGCAGTTAGGTAAAGAAAAACGAGCGGCCATCATTACTTTAAGAAATGAAAGTCAGTCAGTCCGAAAAATTGGGAAAACTTTGAAAGTGTCCCCAAGTGCAGTCAGAAAAACCATCAAGCGCTACAAAGAAACTGGCTGACATGCGGACCGGCCCAGGAAAGGAAGACCGAGAGTCACCTCTGCTGCGGAGGATAAGTTCATCCGAGTCACCGGCCTCAGAAATCGCAGGTTAACAGCAGCTCAGATCAGAGAGCAGGTCAATGTCACACAGAGTTCTAGCAGCAGACACATCTCTAGAACAACTGTTAAGAGGAGACTGTGTGAATCAGGCCTTCATGCTAGAAGATCTGCTAGGAAACCACTGCTAAGGACAGGCAACAAGCAGAAGAGACGCGTTTGGGCTAAAGAACACAAGAAAGAAAACTCGCTGAATGAGAAGGTGTGTCCAAACTTTTGGTCTGTACTGTATATATATATATATATATATATAAAAATGTTATTTGAGGACACTTTGGAGGAGTCCTGAAACCTCTGTTAGCAAACAATAAAATATTGGACCTTTAAAGTAGCATAGTTACTGTTTTAAAATTTTCATATTTAGTTATTTTACACATATGTAACCATTAATCATAAATCCTTTATGTACTTGTAAAATATTATTTAGTACCTATTACCTATTATTAGAACAAGTCTGTATATATACAGTATATATACTTACTAACATATTATTCTTCGTTGAGGAGAAAAGTGTTTATAGAAATATTTAAAAGGTTAAAGTAAAAAAAAAAAAAAGCTGATCAGCTTTATTGTAATCTGTGATAATATTATTTCGGGCTGAAGCGTGTACATACTGGTGGTGCAGGTGTTTGTTTACATTGAGCAAGTAGCTTATTAATATCTTAATTTAAGGGAGCTTAGTAAATCTGGTACAGAACAGTTCAAAACATTACTTTTTTACTCATCATTTTGATTTGGTGCAGGTCAAACCTCTAGCAGATACCTAAGTACCTCAAAAGTTTCAATAATTCTGCTCAGTGGTTTAGTTAAGACACGCCCACAGTTTGATGCGTGTGCAGTAGTCTGTTGAAACTTGCAATTTATTATCTGTAACTATCCTTTCTACACAACATTTTGAGTTCATTTATGGTCAATACCTAAAGACTGACAAAGTCTCATTAAATTCTGTCCAAACGGTTCTGCGTGATGCTGGTTCCGGGTTCTCCAATGTGTGAACTGTAAAGATATCATTGAAACAGCGAGTTCTGACGAAAGCTTTCTCTCATTTATATGGGTTTCTTTAAGATTTTATTTATTTATTTAAGATACTTTTCTACCTCTCTCCAAAATAATCATATTAACTCCTAAAAACATTTTATTTTAAATGATATTTATTTAGTAACCAATTCTCGATCAATCATCAGTTCCATAGTGTACAACAATATTCCACATGCAAAATAGTAACACTGAAGGAACAAAACTATACTGTAACTCTAACTTTTCGGAGGCTGAATATTCATTCTGTAATGTAAAAAGCGAACATTTTTGTACCTCAAGCAGTAAAACACACTCCTACACCACACGCTTGTTATATTTTGGGTTCGGCTCAGGACTTGAATCTCTTTCGTGATGCTACGATTTATTATAGAGACGTCTGTTTCACTGAATTCAAACTTTCCATTTCTAAGCGCACAGTCTTCATATCCAGCTGAGCTGATTTACTACCTCCATTTATTTTCACTTTGTCGAGCTGATGTTTCTTCCTCTCATGACAGACACCAGGCCAGAAGGCATAAGCCTAACACGTGCTTAGTTCAAGCCATGTCAAGTGAGCCACCTTGTTTTTTTTTTTTTTGTCATCATTTTGCTCCAGGGGCTCCAGTGCTTCACTGGAATAAAACCAAAGCAAATGCCCTCTCGAGACCCATTCAGAGGAATTCTTTACAACCCTCGAGTTCAGGCAGGGACGTCAAATCGAAGTGTTCGCTCACAGCACCAAACAATCAAATCAGCACTTCTTTATTTTTGCAAGGATTTGCTTTGGCTCAATTATTGGAGTTTGCAAGTTTTCCCTGTAGGTTTCCTCTGGGTACTCAAGTTTCCTCCCACAGACCAAGACTGTGAGAGTTGGCTAATTGGCGTTCCCATGTGAATGAGTGTGTAAGTGTTTGCTGAACTCCCCTGGAACAGGCTCCAGTCTCCCCACAACCATGCGCACACACAGACGCATTAGCTTGTTAAACTCATTACACTGAACTTGCCTAGATTATTGCTAACAAAAGAAGCATCAATGTTGAACGAACAATTAAAAAAATTATGTAAGTCAGAACTTCCCACTTCTGAGATTTTTGCGAGATTTATCCCTGGATTGTCGATACCTAAAGAAAGTGATGCATAGGTGCGTTTTCCGCTTTTCAAGCTCTCTCCGGTTCTCAGATCAGCCACCACCAATCACCAATCACAGTTGCCTTAACGTAGGTTACGTACTAAGCCAAGTCTCTGGTTTCTTCCAGTCCAACGTCCGCATCGCATTGACGTCTCCACTGGATTTCGTATGAATATTACGCTGGGAAGTGGTGAGTGAGAAAAGAAGAAGCTGAGCAAGAAATAGAGGAAGGAGATCTGTGCATTCTGCCTCATGAAGGATGGAAAGATGAATTTAAAGATACAGCGAGAAGAGAAGATGGAACCGTTTCATTTTATCGCCACAACCCGCTGCTCTTGCAAATATCAAACACAGATATAGTTAGCGCAGAACTCTGATCGGTTTCTTTCCCCTCTCTCTCTCTCTCTCTCTCTCTCTCTCTCTCTCTCTCTCTCCCCGAGTCATGACTCGGTTCTCCGGACTTTAATCCGTTTCCTACGCTCATCTTTTATTCCCCTCACTCCTCTCCGTATTTCTGTCTGTCGACAGTCGTGAGCTTTGCTGTGTCCCGCCGCGTCCTCTGTCTCTCAGGCTCCTTATCGCTGCGTATAGTGATAAACTCGTTCAACCGTGAAAGCCTTCAATGCGGCACAATTTAGCCTCTGCGCTGTTCGAGCAATCATGCTATTAAAGGCTCCTGTGATCAGGGCCGTGTGCCTGGGACACAGATTAACAAGGTGTGTGTGAGTGTGAGTGTGCGTGCATGCACAAGGTTTTTCTTTTAATTCGCAGTGATGTAATTCCCTGTCCCCCAATCACCCCCCCCCCCCCCCCCACAATTTTTTTTTTTTTTTTTAAAAAGAAGTCAAACGATGAACCTATATGTATAACTCTATTCTGAATATCGCAACATACAAGGTTGGTGATCTGGGAGAGATTATTGCTAGAAGCTTTAAAGCTTTCGAGCTAATTGGTTAGGTAGTTGCTTGGAAATATGAGACTAAATTCTAAAGTCAGGCAAAAAACCCAAATTGAGCCTTTATTAACTCAGGCTTTTTTTTTTTTTGGTCAGCTTTAGATCCAACAATCTTAGGACATCACGTGAATGATCACATGACAGACACGTGAAATATTGAATATCATGTAAGATTTTTGTTCCTCACATGATTCTTGTTTTCCCCCCACACAATTCACTCATTTTTATGTAATTTTACTCTCAGAGGATTCTTTTAATCCATCTTTTAATTCTTCATAGATGGATTTTAACACGTCTGTGAATATTCTCTAACATATTATTAAAAAAAAAAAAATTCAATTCAGTTATTTTTACAAGATTTTTAACATGATTTATTTTTTCACGCGATCATTTCTTTCCCATTTTTAGACATGATTTTTTAAAATACATATTATAGATTTCAACATATGACTCATTTGACATAATACATTTTTTTTAAGTGACTATTTTTTACCAGATTTATTTTATTCGCAATTCATTTTTACATTATTCATTGTTCACATATTATTTACACATATTTTTTGTTTGAATAATTCTTCCCATTTTTACATATTATGAATTTTACCATATGAATTTTTTTTTTGCACTGTCCATTTTTCTTTACCAGATTAATTTCTTTTTCACATGATTTTATTGATTTTACACATGTTTACATTCTTTATGCAAATATTTTTGTTACAATATGAATACATTTTTAATATGCACTTAATTTTTCACACTTGTTTTGTAGACATGATTTCACATGTCATCTCTTAAACACTTTTTTTTGTTGTTATTTTTTATTTATGGCTATACATGGCTATTTTATTTATTTGACATGTTAAATTATTTACACATGATTCAGGTGATCTATGAAATGTATATGACTCATATACATTTTACTATACTTGATATTTCTAGAAACCCAAGGAGAAAAGTTAACTTTTAACTAGAGGGAAAAAGTCTTTATTTTATAAAGTACATTATACAAATCGAAGTGTTTGTCACAGTGGTTTTATGCATGGTTGTACCATGTGGCTGAAAGCAGCTGACTTGTGTGTGTGTGTGTGTGTGTGTGTGTGTGTGTGTTATTCTATAATACTGTAATGCCTGCCTTTTGTGTGTGCGTGATAATGTCCAAGCGGATGCTATAATTTAGCCTCAGTTTATTCGCTCTGTGTGTGTGTGTGTGTGTGTGTGTGTGTGTGTGTGTGTGTGTGTGTGTGTGTGTGTGTGTGTGTGTGTGTGTGCGCGTGCTGTACTGTCAGGACAGAGCTTGCTGTATGATTGATAGCAGGCTTCAGAAAGCGAGGCCTCCAGCTTTATATGCTTATTGGTATAAATAAGAGCGCAAATCAGACAGGTTGGCTCCAAGAGAGAGATGAAGCTCTGATAGCTTGAACTCTACAGCTCTGGAACATCATTTACACACTACCTGCCTGTACTTAGTCCTCTCCACCCATCCACACACACACACACACACACACACACACACACACACACACACACACACACACACACACACACACACACACACACACACACACACACACACGGCAGGGGAAATCACAGAAATTGGCTCATGGCCACAGCTTTGAAAAACATTTAGATTTTACAGTTCGAACTCCCCCTGTATGCCCAATCCCTCTTTAATTATCTCAGTCTCTCTCTATATATCTCTCTCTCATCCCTGATCCCTGTGTCTCTGTGTTCTGGACCGGAGCGGTTGGGTCTAGAGTGCCGGGACCCCTGTGTCCTGTCCTAGGGCTCATCCGCTAGCCTGCTTTAATCCAGTTACGGGAGGGGGGGAGCTTCCTGTCTTGGCTCAACAGACCTGCCTAAATGAGGTTTTTGCTTGCCTCGGGGAGCAAAGTGTAATGGACCTTGTTAACTGAGCGTGTGTTCGTGTGTGTGTGTACATTTGTGGGTGTATTAAAGTGCATGTACTTTTGTGTATATATCTAATACTATAATATAACATATGTAATATACTATACTCATACTATATAATATATAGTGATATATAATGAAATGATTCATATAGATTAGGCTTTCTGTTATAATCTGTATAAAATCATACAGTAGCAATGGCACTTAGAATCAGAACTAAGCATCAAGGACATTAGTATGGCTAGTTGACTGCTTGCAACAGGAAAGTCTGAACCTTTGAAAGTCTGGTAGCTTTTTTTTTGTTTGTTTGTTCTCAATAAACATTAAAGTGATTTGAAAATACTTTAAAATTTTGATTTGATGGAAAAAAAAATGATCAAAAAATAATATACAAACTCATTCTTGTATATTAATTGTTAGATTCTTATATAGAGCAGAAACAAATAGACATCAGTGCATAGTACATACATACATACATATATACATACATATATACATACATATATATATATGAGTTGCAGTGTGTTTGGAGTTTCCCGTGCTGTCCCTGTGTCAGTGTGGGTCCCTGTGTCCCTGTGTCCTTCCCAAAAGACTGCAGATAGGTAGATCTGGCTACTCAAAATGGCTTGTAGGTGTGAGGGTAGGTGTAAATGTGTGTGTGTGTTATGGACTGATGTTCCATCCAAATGTCTTTTCATTCAGACCTCTCACAGAGTGTTCCCAGGACAGGCTCTACATCCACTGAAAGCCTGACTGGGGAAAAAGAGCTCATTTATAGACTTGAAGTTTGATAAATTCATGAACTGATTACTGAAAGAAGGAATAAATGTATGCGTAATGTCTGTATTGACCTATTTTAAAGTTTGGTATGATCTGAAGATTTAAACTGCAATGGGTTAAAAAGCAATTATATTGGATTATGCCTACACACACACACACACACACACACACACACACACACACACACACACACACACACACACACACACACACACACACACACACACACACACACACACACACACACAATGCTCTAACCAGCCTATACCATCCATTCTTGCATGCATAGGTGTGTGTGTGTGTGTGTGTGTGTGTGTGTGTGTGTGTGTGGGAACCTGGACTGGGGGATATGAGAATACAGGTCGGCCTGGCTGTGGAACGGCCTGTAGAGCTCTGAGAATGTTTATGCTTTTTTTTTTTTTTTTTTGACACGCTCACGCACACTCACTCGCTCTCTTTCATTCAGGCCACCTTTGTCAGATTTCTCCCTTCCTCTCTCTCTCAGGGGAGATGCTTGTCGATCTCTCCTACCCTGACTTCATCTGGTCAGGCTGTTGCCATGGTTACTGGCCAGATGTTAGCCTCTGATTAGCCGAGACTGCCAAATAAAATCAGAGTGGCGATAAGGATCAGGACGCATCAGGGAGAGAGGCGAGATGTGGCAAAGACACACACACACACACACATACACACACACACACACACACACACACACACACACACAAATGCGCGCACACAGTTATAGAAAAAAACACAAACAGACCTCCAACATACTGGCACTTAATGACACACTAGTACACTTTGGATACAAAAGTGACCCCGGTGCACAGTAAACCGCTCAACATGGCGAGGTAAAAATACACACGCCGATCTAAATAGAGAGTGTGAGCTGGAGCACGTTTCCTGCAGAAGACAGACGAGCTCTATTTTTCATGTCGCACACAATGGTGACATGGCCACTGCCTGTATACGCGTATATAAATTCATTTAAAAATATGTACTTTCTCTATTTGCACGCCTGTGACGTACCTAACATGTGCATTGTTTTAATTACACAAATACAGACAACTTGCTTTTCATATTGCCCCAAAGAATTCCCACTAAACCTTCGAAAAAAGTTTGTTTATCTGTTGAAAAGTACAGCAATTTGGAAATGTAAGCCGTTTTAGTTTCACCACATGACTATTACAAAATCCCTACTTTCTTGTTTCTTGGTTGATGACAGTAAATTCATCTTTAAAACTACATGTCCTGGTACACCTTTTTTCTCTTCAAGAAAATGCTAAAACCCTCAGCATTATTTACAAAGAGGCTATAATGTTGCTCTCATGTCTGCACTTCACTGTAAATGTGGTATTTGTGGGATCATATAGTGCATGCAAGCTAAATTATATATTATATATATATATATATATATATATATATATATATAATATTTCTAGTTTTATTTTATCAGACTGCAGTCTGGTTACCCGAATAATTCTCATTTGAGTATGTTACTGCTCTAGCTTAGTAACTCCTTATCATTTATATAAAAGCACACTGATTGTGAAAGCTTCTCTAAATACATCGTAATTCCATAAACATACAAATTAATCATTTTTAGACATCCAAAATGGGTTTCAGGTGGGCGTGAGTAAACCAAAATATGAGGAATTTTTTGTTTGTTTGTTTGTTTTTACATTTTTATTGGCTTGGCCTTAAACAAAACAGTTGAATTATTTCCCCCTATTGTGACCTCATATAAGAAGAGCTTCTCCCCAAGCACATCTTGTTGCTTAATTCTGCTGTTCCTCAAACGGGGTGTGGAAAAAACACATTATCTGAGAGTTATTTCAGCTGGAGCATTGACACACGCACACTATTTTCACTTCTGAAAATACGGGACCTTTAAGGTCTGCTCTAGATGTGTAGATGACTATAATGTACTTTCCTCTTGTTCTGATGGCCTTATGCATTTCTACTGCGTCACCTAATGTCAAAACACATGGGATTGAGACTTTGAGAACATGAAAGAATTATAGACTATATGATACACATACAGTATAAAGGACAATGATTAATGAATGTATGTTTTATACAAGCAAAAAATACAATCTTGAAAAAGAAAGAAAGAAATCCGCAGACCTGCTTTCTAAACGTTGCTAAGCATTGGAGATGGGATGGATATGCTAGTGGCAGTACCTGGCCTTTAACCAAAGTGTTCATTGATGGCAGGATGCTTCCTGTTTTACTGAAATTGCATTACGTCATTAAATCATTTAAAACAAGTCTATGGTAAAGTACCCGCACTGATAACAACTTCCATCTTCACTCAATACAAGAGAGAGAGAGAGAAAAACAATATGAGAGAGAAAGAGAAAGAGAGAGGGGAAGAGATGGAGACTGATATAGTAAGAGAGAGAGAGAGAGAGAGAGAGAGAGAGAGAGAGAGAGCTGGGGGCTACACCATGAGCTTCTCCATTTTCTAATAAACTCCAGCAATCGGATCATTTGTGCTTTAAATGGGGGGACTTGATGGCAACAGCCTGCATTAGCCATTGGTGCTTTCCAAATCCGATTAGCCACAGACAGTGACAGTTTCCAGCCAAAGCAGCAGGTATCACACACACCCACACACACACACACACACACACACACCCACACACACATGAGTGTATTCACTGACAAGCCCCAGAGGCAACCTCATTCTCTGTCTCTCATTCTATGTCCTTTCCCTCTCATACAAACACACATACACACACACACACACACACACACACACACAGATGCGCCCACACACATCGTGCACACACAAACACACATGCACACACACACTCAGAGGATCTCTTGCTGGTGTTTGTGGCGCTAATTGAATTGTCTGAAGCAGATGTCATTATTGCTGAGCATTTAAGCACTTGATGCTTCCAAGTTGTTTGACAGTAATTTAGGCGTATTAGCAGCTTCGCTAAAAGGCAAAGGCCACAGCGTTGCCGTGCGGGGTGGGGGGTGGGGGGGGGGGGGGGGGAGTTGTTAGCCAGGCTGAGTGAAGAGGAAAGTCTGCCATAAAGCATGTGAAAGGTTTCCTGGTTAAAATATTGTTGTTGAGTGTTGTTTAGTGATTTTGATGCTATGTGTTGATTGGTGTTGGGCTTGTTTGCTGTTTTTATGAGCGGTTTTTACAAAAGAGCCCAAATATTGTCGTTTGTGGTGCTAACATGAAATTTTATTTCTCCGATCAGGAAATCAAGCAGGATTATGGGTAATGTAGGAAACTTAACCGACACAAACGATTATGGTGCGCCTAAAGTGTGAAACAATTAACCAAAATTATGTTTTTCGCCAATGCGAAAACACAAGGTTGTCGAAAGATGTAGGAAGCAGACACGAGATCGGACAGAGAGCACTGGATCCAATCAGAACCGAGCATGTGATGGTCAATAAGGCGCCAACATTACATTTGAAGTTAACATCATGGTGTTTTTACTTTTACTTTTATGTTTCGGGTTACGTGAACAGGTATCAGGAAGGTTAGATCGTTGTTAAACATTATTTACCCGTTTCTGATTGGCTCCAGTGCTCCATGGCCAATCAGAACCAAGCATATGATGTTCACCCATCTTTTGAGGAACTTCCCTTTTAATGTCATGCACATTTAACGTCTTTTTTTTTTTTTGTTGCTGCATTTTTTTAATGTCAGTGTTTTGCACTTTAGGGCCACCATCATTTTTACATTGGTTAAGTTTCCTACATTACCCATAATCCTGATTGATTACCTGATTGGAGAAATGAAATTTCATGTCAATATCGTAATCGTTCCATTTTGTCTCACAGAAATAACAACCAAGCACAAACCCAACCAAGAAATTAGCAACACAATCACTAAACAACCCGGAAATGTAATATCTCTGATCAGGAAATTAAACAAACAAACAAACAAAAAACAACGACATTAAAAGGGTAGGGTTTTGAAAGATGTAGAAACATCAGACTCTCATTTCCGATTGGACACAGGGTACGTTTTAAGTTAATGTCATTGTGTTTTTGCTTTTTTTGTGTGTTTCAGGTTATGTGAATAGATAATGAAAAGTTTAGGTCCCTTACCCACTTCTGATTGGCTCCAGCGCTCCGTGTCCAATCAGAAACAAGCATGTGATGTTCCTACATTATTTATGGACCTTCCCTTTTAATGTCCCTTTAATTTTTTAATAAAAAAAAAAAAGGAAAGTTTTTTGATTCCTTAACCAGAGTAAAAAAATATGTTGCAAAACACTTCACCAAATTGAAAAAAAAAAAAATCACGTGAAAACATGCCATTAAAAGGGAAGGTCCTCAAATGATGCAGGAACATCACATGATCGTTTCTGATTTGACGAATTTGTTCAATAAGGCCATACCCTTTCCGGCTCATGTTAATGTCATGGTGTTTTCATATTGCTACTGTGTTTTGGGTTATGTGAATGGAACTCACAAAGTTTAGGTAATTGTTAAACATTCCGTGCTTGTTTCTGATTGGCATCCCCCCTATCCAATCAGAAAGAAGCAAACGATTTTCATTAAGGGTCTGCCCTTTCCATCGTTCATTCCTGTAACACAAAACAGAACAGCAAAACTGAAAACACAACAGCAAAAAAAAAAAAAAAATCCATGTAACGTTCATTTAAAATAGAACGTGAAGGTCCTTATTACACAACACGAGGCTCTACAACCAATCAGAAACGAGCATGTGAGGTTCAATAAGGACCTGTCTGTTATTTTTCTGTTTCTGAATGAACAGCATTATGGTGTCACTCTTGCAGTTTTTGCACCTTAAAAAACAAACAAAAAAAAACAAAACAAAATATATTTAAATAAAAAATCAGAATTTTATCACAAAGTCAATCATGACTACAAATAAAGATCATATCATGGTTATAAAGACTAATCTGAAAATAACATTCAAAATACTGTAATAGTATTCATCAGGGTCAATTTATTCAACTCGTCTCAGAGCGATGGCCACGTCTGAGCACACACCTGTCGTCTCGTCGAGGGAAACCATTAGCGCGAAGGGACGAGCGTGCAACGAGGGGTAATGCTAACCTCCGGCCCTTATCGCACACGAACAGGAGGAGGAGGCCGACTGCACTCAGCACATTCAAATAGCCCAGGAAATCAAATCAGGGCACCTGTAAAAGCCTGTAACGCCACCCAGATAGACTGCGAGACAGACAGAGAGAGAGAGAGAGAGAGAGAGAGAGAGAGAGCGCGCGGCGAGAGTGTCTCTGGTTACAAGTTAGCTGTCTAACAAAAATGAGTCCCCTCTCACACCGCTCCAGAGATCGGGCTCTGTGATAAGGCGGAGTTATGGAGCTGGATATCATTAAGTGAGAATGTGGAATAGTCATTAAAGGGGTGTGAAAGGCAAAGTTCAGAACCGGGATGGCCGCTGACTTTGCGTGAGCGTCTATGAAAGACAGCGGAGCGGATCTTGATGGTAAAGCATTATAGCACGGCCATATCGAATTCCCAAATCGAATTCCCAATTCTTTTTCCAAAGAAAGTCAGAGGTTCATATTAAAGTGCTCGTTGTGATCGTCACTTAATGCTTTTGATATAAAATGGGAAAATATTATAAGGAAAACATAACCACAAATGCGCGAACGCTCTCAGTCCGACTCAGTGTAAAATTGCAATCCTTCAAAGCTAGACGATTAACCATTAGTTTGTATGAACAGACAAACTCAACAAGTGAACAGCTACGAACAGGAATGCGCAAAACCAACAGGAACACGGCGTACAGACACGAGCAAAGTTTTTGCATTCATCTAACGTGCAATAGACATCCAGTGTGGAATCTCTCTCTCTCTCTCTCTCTCTCTCTCTCTCTCTTTCTCCAGCTCTCTGGTTTATAAATATCTCCATCTTTTTCATCTCGCATGTGAATGTGTACTCTTCATTAGCATATGTCAGAGGCAGTGCGGCTCGGTAATCTCGGAGAGCGGGGATAGGAAGAGTAGGGAAACGTGGACGAGATTACCCTGACCCTTTGAATCTTCCCTTTCGCTACGCTATGTATTAAACTAAAGATCATTTGAAAAAATTTTTTTTATTTAAAATTAAAGATCTCACGTGAACCTCACTTAAATTATCTCCACAAGTGCTTGACACACACAAACACACACAAACACACACACACACACACAAGTATGTATCCACTTTGCTTGCCGTCCAACTTAAAGTATCCTGACTTGTCTTGAATTCAATCTCGTTGATCATTTCTCATCACTCATTAGACGGGAGGAAGTGTGTGTATTGTTCTTCTGCAAGTGTGTGTGTGTGAGTGTGTGTGTGTGTGTGTGTCTGTAAAGCCTCAGGGCGATTATTCTGTCAGGAGCGCGTCTTTGCTTCAGTCCTTCCTGCCAAAAGCCAACTCTAAATCCACGCTGATCGGCGCATGGAGGAGATATTACCATTCTTGTACATTCCAGAATCTTAACATGGTGTAGTTGAGGACCTCTCTCTCTCTCTCTCTCTCTCTCTCTCTCTCTCTCTCTCTCTCTCTCTCTCTCTCTCCACACAAACACACACAACCCATAAGCCTATGAGCATGGTGAGAATAAGACTCAATGCTCAGTCATGCTTGTTCACTGTGATCACTATGATTTGAAAATACTGTCCAACACTGCTGTGTGTGTGTGTGTGTGTGTGTGTGCGTGTGTGTGTGTGTGTGTTACCCTTCAGATTTACACTAAGCATTTAACTGTCTTAAATTTTTTTTGACATACCCTGGCAATGCAGCTCAAAGTGATCTCCCAGACATGCAGGCAGCGTTGCACAGGGCAGCAGGATTGACTGATAATCGCTTTAAGATACAAAAATAATCTGAATTGGTTGCCAGCCAAAAACAGCTAGGCCGAGACGGTGGATATCTGTGTGTGGCCAAGTGATCAGAAAGCATAAAGAAAGGAATTTAATACTAACCTATATATGTCCTCGTTGTAATGTTTGTCACAGGCCTGCGCTATCCAACCTCTTCTTCATACATGAGCTTAATTATTAGCAATACTCTAAAAAATCATTAAAATCATATTGATATGTGGCTAAACCTCAGTATACTGGATTAAACTGGCAAGTATTTTTCAAGTACTTTACAAAACAATTAATGTTCACTAAACTGATTGGACTCTAAATAAACAAACAAACAAACAAATAAATAAATAAATAAATAAAGATGATAATAATATATTATAATACCGTATGATACGTATGAACACTCATTAGCCTCACCTAATTTATTTAACTTCAGTTACTTAAGTAAAATTGCAATATTTAGTAATATACATTAAAGCATATTTTATGGGTTGTGGCTCAGGTGGTTGAGGCTCTCAGTTGCTGATTGGAGGATCAGCGGTTCGAGCCCCACCACCTCTTTTGGGTCCTTGGACAAGACCCTTTGCCCCATATAGCCCAGCCACTGTGTTTAGTGCAGGTTCAAATCCCAGTTAAGCAATGGGAAGGTTGCAATAGGAAGGACATCTGGTATAAAACCTGTGCCAGATTCCAAGTGATGATAAAAAAAAAAAAAAAAAAAAAAAGAATTCACTTGAAATTCTGTAATTCTTACTTAAAAATGCAAATTGTTCCTGAAAATAATTTCCCCCAATGTACAGTATGTAGTTTGATCCTGTTAACTACTATGCGTTTTTATGTTATTTTGGTTATATTATCATTGGTACATCAACATTAAAGTATCATGTGTGTATCTACTGAACTGAAGGCTGACTCTCTAAGTGGAATCTGATGCTCTTAAGGATATCCTACACTGTAAACCCGAATAAGTTGGCAAAACTCAAAAAAAATTGAGGTAATCAGTTACATTACTAACTATGAAACTACAGTATGTTTCTAATTAAAAGTAAACTAAGTAAACACACCTATCAGTTCTTGAGTTTGTTGTACTCATTCATGTTAATCGTTTTTACTTGCAGTCGCCTAACTCGTACTCAAATTTTTTTCAGTTGTTGCAAATCAAATAAATTGTTGTTGGTCTTTCACCTGCTCCTGGCAATAAGTCGCTATAGCGGTTTGTCTCGAGTTTTTACACCAGATGCCCTTCTGAACACAACCCTGCCATTTTTATCTGGGCTTGGGACAGGCACTTCATCCAGTGCCTGGGAATCGAACCCGGCCCTTTCGCACGGCACCTACCACTGAGCCACCAGTGCGCGGGTACAAATCAAATAAGTATTATTTGACGACTTTAGGATGCCCAGATTTGTAAACCTTATACTTACAGCATCATGCAAAGACAGACCAATCCACCATGTTGATCAAAACAATTCAATGTGGGCAGTTTACATTTATGACATCAGACACAAAATCGCTCGGCTGAAAGATTTTAAGTTCGCGGAACCTTAACGAGACAGTTACTGTGGCTTAAAATATCAAACCTGTTCCGCTAACTTGAAAAGTGGCATTTATACAAACTCTTATAAATACCAAAACGTTCTAAATACTCATCAAGGTCTATTCATTTGAACTTTGAATTTGTAATTATTATATAAGTTAACAGTACTCAACATGTTTAATTACTTTGAGCATTAGGGTTTACAGTGTAAATGTGTATGAGAGAGAGGGGGAGAGACCCACACAGATGTGCCATTAATTTGAAAAATGACCAATAAGAAAGTCACAGCCTCTGATTATGCATTTGGAATTCGGAATCAGATAAGATAGAGGAAGAAATGAATTGTTATTATAAAAGGTCTTTTGCATCAGAAAGGCACTGACAAATGTCAATATCAGTTTACATCAGTTGACTTCCTACCACTCAGGCATCATTTACACTAAAAAAAAAAAAAAAATCTTATGTCTACCAAACAGAGCAGAAAATGAATTCATCATGATTCACAGTGAGGTCATGATCATAGACGTAGGTTGGGATTTCCCATAGCTAAAAAAACAAAAAACAAGATAAAGAGGTAAACAGGTAGCAGTTTAACTAATGACGAAAAAGATAGTGGTCTGACAAATCATTTTTAAACTGTCACACCAGTTTTGGGATTTCAACGGAACTGTGCTCTACTGTACCTACAGTGCTATGTGAAACCTACAGTGCCATGTGAAAGTCTTGAGCCACCCTTAATTTATTCATATCAAATTAAATTATGTAGATTCAGTTAAAGAAACAGGAGTAAAAGGTTTACGGCAATATTAGTTGTTTATGTAACAACGTTAATAGCAACCTCATTTCCACTCCCGTCTGTTCAAACCACTCTGCATTCAGTGCCGCTATTGAGCCTTATATCAAAAAAAACATTCATCTGAAACTGGTCAGGTACATAGATTAGACTGAAAACGAGAGAGACAACTATCGATAAAAATGAACGAGAGCTAAAAAACTTTTCAAAAAACGAGGACTATTTCTCAAAACTACATTTACAAAATGAAAAGAAAAACAAGAAATCTTTGCAAGCCGACTATGAAGAAATGATAGTGTTTCAAGACTCCCCCCCCAGTACTGTATACAGTATTAATGCTGGGTAATACCTTATTATATATAAATCTAAAATCTGTGATTCTTGAACAAATTTGCTTGTGTCCTCTGCAAGACAAAGAGCTGGCGTCCCAACGTACATGGCTAAACATCTTCTGACAAAACTCAAATAGTACAGTCGGCAAGTTCTAGGTGATGGTGCAAACTCTGACACCAGAGACTCCTTCCATTAATATTGAATAAATATATCATATAAAAAAAAAAAAAAATCAATGTCATCATCATAGCCAGACTTTCATCAAGGCTGCTGTTATAGAAAATTAAGTAATACCTAATCAGGATCAACAGTACAATATGGTAAAAGTCGTTAAGATAGAATGCGGGTAAAATTCTCCATCATATCTACAACACGAATTCCCAGACATTATAGAGCTCTAGCCAATCATGGGCGTTTGTTAGCTTAATTATATAGAAGAGTGTGATTAGTGTCCTACTCCAAGCATGTTCAGCTCCCTTATGACATTGTATAAATGGTTGAATGGGGGAAAAAAAAAATCTGTTTCCTATTCTGTTGTGAAATGGTGGGATCTAGATAATGGAATAGGATTTGGCAACCACTAAATTGGAAGAAAATTGAGTTAAAAAAAAAAAATCATTGTCCTCAGGTCGATATGGCTAAAGGTTTTGCTTGTTCGACAAACGTAATTTATATCAGGAGCAGCCAGGAATAACCAGTTGTAATTTTCCTTAGAATAGGATTCTTATGAAATCCAGCTATCTTAATATGAATGCATTTTTAAGTAACATCAGGGTACCGTGACTGTTATACCAAGATCAGCTAACAGAGAGAAATCTCTCGACTGGGTATTTCTGTAGTCCCCCGAGCATGCTACTACTCATAGCATTAGAGAACTTGTAAAAATAGTGTCACAGCTTTGACTTTATGTGTACCCAGCCCATCACATCTCTCCCTTTATCAGTGTTTGTCAATCAGGAAACGTAGCTCTGTGTCTCAACTCAGCTTTTACTGATGTACATCTCCGACCTTAATTTATCTGGGTTAACAGAGGAACTTTGATTGCGCAGATGCCTCACAAAGTCAGTGCGAGTTCATAAATTTTTATAGATAGAAAAAGATAGCGGCATTACCGCAGTTCCTTATATGGTTTTTTTTCACACCGTGAGGATGCAGATGAGTTGTGTCAGATGAGCCAGAATGGCCAAGGTTCTGTTACCTGGAAATTCAAGCATTTCCTGTGGAAGGTCTTCGAACACCACACCCTAATAAGAGGGGAGACTTACATTCAGCCGTTTCTAAGCAAATTGCTCATTTGCATATAACAAAATGCAAATGGAAACATTCCAAAATAGCATTTATGTCTGTCTGAAGTGGAAAAAGTGACTCATTGACTAAGAGATGGTTTGAAAGTTGGACAGAAATGAGAGTTTTTTTTCTTCTTTTTAGTTTAAATATTTAGTTTTAAATAGTAGATTAAATATGTTTTGAAATATTTTCATAGCGGGTTTGGTTGATGGTATTTAATTTCTAAAGTGTCTTTAAAAGTTCGCCTGTGCTTTGTTTCAAAATATGTAACTAATAATTAATTAATAGGTAAGTACATATATGTTAAATATTTCTTGTAAAATTGGTTAGTATGTGGTTATTAACTTGCATGTTTTCGTTAAGTATTTTCAAAACTCTACCTATTCAATTACATAATAACTTGGCAAAACTAATAGTAAGACTATACCTATTAACTGCTTAGCAAAGCATAATAATAGGAGTATTTAGTACCATGAAGCTATAAAAGACAAGAGTAGCTGCGGTTTAATTGTCATGTCCAAAATGCACTTTATTTTCATAAGCATTTCCGTTGTATTGCAAACACGTTACTTGTAAATCAACAGTACCTAGGATTTTTCCCCCCAAATAATTTACTGCAAAGGTGAAGTATCTGAGATATTTTTACAGTGATCACAGTAATCACACTCATCTCTCGCTCTCCCGTACATGAAGTGAAAAGTGAAGCACGATTGCAGTGACAAAATAGATATGAAAAATAATGAGGTAAGTGCATCTTTTTTTTTCTTTTTTTTTTTCTTTTTAAACATGGTTTTGCTGAAACATTTGACTACCATTAGGTAAAGATTGGCACCAATCTAGGAACTTTAACATTCATTCAAAATGCTACATGAGTAGGACATAGCTTTTATCATCATCATCATCATCATCATCGTCATCATCATCATTCTAACTTATTATTATTATTATTATTATTATTATTATTATTATTATTATTATTAGTAGTAGTAGTAGTAGTAGTAGTATTAATTTGACCACAACAGCATTGAATTTCCATAGCTATCCAAGTTACTTCACTTAAGTAACTCATTTATATAAAAATCTGTATTAAAATGTATATAATTATATAATGATTAAACAATGATTTAAAAATAGAACCTTAAATACAAATTCCTATTATTAAGTTTAATTGCCTAATTACCAATATTTTTTTCTAGTTTGTCTTATGTAAACTTTGGCCTTAATTAATTCATTACTATTTTTTTATTTATTCATTTGTTCAATGTACCAATGAGAATAATTAATTAAAAACAATTACATTCATTTACATACTTATTTGCATGTTTTTGATAACTTACATTCTCCACCAAACATTCAATAAAGTGATTTTTGGCATGAACTGAGAAATACTTATACCACATCACCCTATACCACAAAATCCCTGTTAAACACCAGTTACTTACTTCATTCTAACTTATTAATTACTAGTGAAATCAAATTGAACTTTAGTTAATCTTATTATTAAATAAATAAACTGTAGATTGGAGAAAGATGTGTTTCTCTCTTTTGTGAGAAACTGTGAGTGTAATTTTTGTAAAAAAAAAAAAAAAAAAAAAAAAAGTGATAAAAAACTATAATGAAATAAAAAAATTCTTTGTAACTTTTCTTTGCTGAAAATTGCTTTAATAACCAATCAATGGAAGAAAAGTTCAGCTTTGCATGTGAACGTGTAAGAAATAAATTGTAATGGGACAGCCTATAATAATAATGTATGACCACGATTCTTGGAAAAAATACTCGTACCAAACCCATATTGGCTGTTGAATTGAAGTGAAATAAATGAATTACAGGTTACATCAGAGGGACTTGGAATTGTTAATATGGTGAAGTTCCCTTTTAGTATGCAATATGTATGACATTTGGATTTTTCACTGTTGACCCTTTGTAAGAGTCGAGCATAAAGCTGAGTGAAACGTTGTCAGGATGTAAGCCTTTTTTGTTTCTTGGTAAAATGATACACTGTACACAGTGTCGCTAAGCTGATTATATACGTGTGAGAGTGTGTGTCAGGGGTGTAGGTGTGTGTGGGTGTACAAGTATAGTAAAGGGTGATGGTAGCTTCCTCCGTGTCGCAATGTTGGTGATAACACGCTTTTACTGATCTCAGCAAGCAAACAGCAAAAGTTCAAGGTATTATGGCAGTTCGTCAGATTTGGTTAACACTGAAAGTGTGAGACACTGAAAGGTGGTCTGTGTGTGTTAAGAATATGAATAATAACACGTTCAATGATAATCCATTTTTAAAAACTGACCGTACATTTAATCTCAAACTGAAGTATTAGTTATTTTTATTTCTATATACAGTATAAACCACTGCTATACTAATGCGCTGGTGCTCGAATACCGTCAAAGTAGCAGTTCTGCCCGCTGAATGTTAATGGGAGCGACTGCATCCTCATCAGTCATGGCCTTCTTTAAAGCATTTGCACCATTCAAGAGTCTCATCATCGTACTGTGCTTGAAGTCTTCGGTTTAATGTCCAGATTCATGAACAAGTTGATCACAAGTCCCGGTGTGACTTGAACACCCCTTGTATATTATGATATGTATAGTCCAGGTACGACAGGAAAAATTAAATACAGTATATATTCAGTATATATATATATATATATATATATATATCAAATAATTATAGTTGGAGGTAGTTGGAAACTTTTTAGTTTTATTTTCATTTATGGCGAAATCAAACAACCACTTCATATGTTGTTTAGGTCATTTTTGTTTCCAGATAATGAGAGCTAAATGACTGAGAGAGAGAGCGAGAGAGTTGGTGACTTGCCCTCCATTGACCCACATCCTCGAACTCCCTGTTTTAAGGCACTCCGACATCTTTTCCTGTTTTGGTTTGATACTCGTCTTCAACCCCTCTAGTGTATTACCTAGTTCTCCTCCCTGCCATAAAAAGCTCAGAGTTTTACAGCTTGGACATGAAGACTTAAAAGCGAGCTGTCGTAAATCCCCCGCAGTAATAAATGCTAGAATTTAATTTCTATCCTCTTTGCTTGTTTTCTTTCCCCATCACTAGTTTATATCCCTCTCTCAGGTGGGCTCGGGGGAGACCCTTCTTTCCACCACAGATGCGCGTTTGTCTGAGTGTATATCAGATATTCGTTTTCCTTTTAAACATTAACAGGGAGGATCAGGTAAGCAGCTCTAGTTCTTGCCTGTATACACACTGCTACAGTATGTAATGTCCTTATACACACTATAAACCATATGCACATTATTATTACAATATCTTCAGCGCTGTTGAATTCTCATTTCTGATTGGAATGGAAAAAGTTGCAAAGCAAACGTATACTGTACTGTTCATCAACACAGGGGTGTACAGTATATAGAGGATACACCATGGCATAGCAACACGTGTATGATATTCGTCATGAGGAAATGTTTTTGGAATGAGTCTCCAGTGTTAGTGTGCTATAACAGTTTTCAGGATGGAGGACCTGGCAGAATACCATATCTTGATTAACATATCAAGCTGTGAGAGGAAAAAAAAAAAGTGCCTAGCTAGGGAACTACTGTCTTTAGCAGCTGTTGTAACAAGCAGTAACAGGAACTTGTGTGTTGTTATGAGATGCTCCGTATCATCACATGTAACTGTTAATGACTGTCAATGAATAAACTTAATGGATCGTTGTTAAATCAATTAAATGAATAAACGAATAAATAAATGATTCATAATTGTTGACAAATGGCTACAGTATAATACGCTTAGAATGCTTGAGTATGTGCTGCTATTGGAAATGAGTTACTTCGGGGTGATCAGTAACTCATGCATCATGTCAGGCTCCTTCACACCAGCCTGTCCTTGATTCATTTTTCAATTGAGGCATGCTTTGTCACATGTTATTCCTCAGATCCTGCACAAACACGATTGGCGTTTAAGTCAAACACAGTATGGTGAAGCACAGTATGGTGAGCAGACTCACGGTAAAACATTTGCAGACCACTTTTTTTCAAAGAAGGCGGCACGTCTGTAAATGATGCTCACGTCGAAGGTGGCCCGGAATCCACTGTGGTCGCTCGCGTGAAGATTCAGCGAGTGGAACGCCATATCCATGAAAACTACGTTGCCAACTTGCAGCAGAGACGCATCTGTCTGTGGGAATTGTACACACAATCATTCAGCACCACCACTTGCACATTAGAGGAATTTGGCTGGAAGTTATTGCCGCATCCCCCGTACGGTCCTGACCGCACTCCAAGCAATTTTCACATGTTGAGTTCCTGGGATGCCGGCATTTAAGATGTGAAGCAGGCAGTCTGATCATGGCTCCGGCATACTGAGAAAATGTGTTCTGTTATTCTGCACTATCTAAAGTCCCAGTTTGACCCGAACACCCCTTGTTGATTGTTCTTATGCACAGAAATTGTACTATACTGGCCATGATTTTACATAAAAAAATTTATAAACTGTGTATAAATGTGTACGTACATATGCAATCAGACTTATCTCCCTACTCTAGTAACAATAATAATAATAATAATAAATTTTATTTATACAGCGCCTTTCCAGAGCTCAAGGACACTTTACAATGAATAGAAAAAGGGAGACAAACAGACATTGAAGTATATATCTAGCATAAGTATGTAGTACAGTACATAAACCCATTGATATTCGTATTATTCAACACTCATAAACCTGACTCCATTTATACATACATACACATACTGTAAATCCACCCACATCCATCAAACAAGTCCATTATCCCTACCTGACAGTGTGGCCAGGCACAAGGCCTCGTGCCGCATTCCTCATCGGACCGGTCGTGAATCTCCCAGCGGAATCTGAGAGCGACGGAGGCCTGAGGCCTACTCCCTCCAGAGCTCGTAAAGACATGCCTGGGTGGTCAGCGAGACCCTCGTTCCTCCCTCTCTCTCTCTCTCTCTCTCTCTCTCGCTTGCTCTCTCTTTCAGTCTCTCTTGTCCTTTCTCCCCTCACCTCACTGCCATCCATCACCCATGCATGGCAGTGAGGAGTGCTTTGTTTGCCCTAAATCAGAGAGCCAGCACTGGGCCAACATGAAGCCCGGGGTGAGGCCGGCGTAGGCCATGGAGGGTCAACACACCGTCCTCCCACACACAATCAAAACGGAGCATACCATCATAATTGTAACATATGTACAAATACCATCATAACGCTCCATAACTCTCCTTGTGCAAATTTACTGCAGGAGGAATTGGCGTAAACTCCCAAATACCCATACCTGCTTTGTGCGATCTTTTATAAACCATCACTTGTTGGCGGATCGCTGTAGTTTAAAAGCAATAAAATATTGTGAGTGTTGAGGTGTGCTTGTCATGGGAAAATAATTAACTATGAGATGATCGTACTGTTGTACCAGCATATCAGCACTCCGACGTCTAGCACTACAAATATCTAAATATGGATAAAGTTCTACATAATTTCACATCACACCTGCATGCAACATCTGTCGGTACAGTAACTCTTAACCATGCGTGCTGGCTGTTATGGTTCTAAATGTGCCTCACCCCCAGGCTGTATCTTATTACACACTTTGTTTCATACCATACGTTTGAGTCTAATAATAATAATCCTTGTTGAAGTATAGCTTTAGTCATATCACTAGGTCTTTATTTCCAGCCCAAATTCCTAAAATACTACTAATCTCAATGCTTGTGGCTCTTTGTATGAGAAAGCATGGTGCAAGGTTAGGCTCAGCTGGCCTGAAATTGTCCTGCCGATGTCTCAGCATCTGTGCACCTGTGACTGGACGATTGTAAGTTCATAATAATTGCAGATGTGAGTGAGCTCACACCTGGAGGGGCACCAGTGGTACTATCCAGCCCAGTTGCACACATTTCCTAAAGCATCTTCACAACAGGGACTTGCTGCTAGGAAATGTGTTTTTTTAAAACTAATGGAAGGAGACTTCAGTTTCAGTACTTTGTATGTAGGAAACTTTTCAAGGTTTCTCTTGGACATGACACAATCTGGCTGTGCATATTTTTTTTTTTTCAGCTTCGGTTAAAAGATAAATAGAGGCTGGTGAGAAAATGACTGTTTATAGCTGCTATAACATAACTGATAACAGAAGCGAGCTTGTTTCACAGACGTTCCACAACATTAGATGTAATGATAACCCTACAAGTATAACTTGTTCATTTGTGGTATCGAGGGAATAAATACTTTTTGAACTTGCTGTTATGGGGAAAATTAACAGTAGCTCAGTGTTCTTAGGTAAAATTTGTAAAGTTTAAAATAACATTAAAAACCCTTTTAGCTTCTAATTAATTAATGAATAATAAATATGAACCTAATCTGGAAAATAATCGAATACTATCTTGAATTTAACACCTAATTATATGAAGAACCACATTTGCACATTTTTGTGAGATCTGTTTATTTATGTATTTAAATTAAAAAAAATATATCTTTATTGTTGCACATGTAACTGTTTGAATACTCTGCATTTAACTTCATCTGCATCTTCATATACACATCCATCTAGGAACCTCCGTAGACCAACTAAGTATCGGGGCGGTCAGTAGTGACCATTGTATTTATTCCCATTTGTACGACTGTGGTACAGTAGGACCTCCGGCCAACATTCACATACTTGTTTACACACTATGGGCAATTTCGAAACACCAATTAACCTCATCTGCATGTCTTCGGACTGTGGGAGAAAACCCACCAAGCATGGGAACAACAAGCAAACTCCATGCACACATATCCAATGCGCGACCTATTCAAACCCGGGACCTGGAGGTCCAAGGCGACAGTGCTAAGTACTAAGCCACTGTGCTGCCATATATATATATATATATATATATATATATATATATATATATATATATATATATATATATATAAATGTATTACCCAAGATTTAAATTTTAAATTTTTTTCAGTAGTTTTTTTTTTATGCTTAACTGTTGTCATTTTTATGTTGGAAATCAAAGTGAAGTATGGTTGTTTGTATAAATAATGGGCTCTTGGGTAATATTTTTCTCAAAAAATGTGTGTGTGTGTCCAGTACAAATAAATGCTGTCGGGCAAGTGTCTTCAAAAAAGGGGAAAAAATATAAAGCTCAGTAAACAGTAATTAATGAAGCAAATTTAACTATTTGTGCAGTTATAAGAAAATGATCTAGTACGTTTTAATCAGCATCCTGACACCTATATGATGTGCTGTTTCTTTTCTGGCCTATATATATATATATATATATATATATATATATATATATATTTATAAGTTTTAAATTTTTTTATCCTTTTGTACTAACAAAAGTCCTAAAAATAAAGAATTAATTAAATAAAATCCCTAGGAAATTTTGAACATCATAACACTGTGTGTGTATATATATATATATATATATATATATATATATATATATATATATATATAAAATGAAAAAAAAACACATTAATTGAAAATATTACAAAAACTAATGCAAAAAATTCATGCACACCGTATAACCACAAATAAACAAAACATTTATACAGAATATAAAACATATAATAAATATAAACTTATAATGACTAAAATGTAAAAAGAAATTGAATTTCCAAGTATTTTCATAACGGTTAAGTTTAAGCAAGGACAAAGCTACAATAGAGGAAATCACTCTTAAATCTGAGAGCCCAGATTCAAGGAATAGCGACACTTTTTCTGTGTCAGCTTCATGGTGCAATGCTGTTGAAAATGTGCTTCCGATTGCCATGCTGCGCCATCTCCTCTAATGGGCTCGCCACGTCTTCTCTCTCTCTCCGTTGACTTCAGAAGCGTAGACATACTGTACACAGTACCAGATCTGCACCGTACTTTATCATAATGATCAGAAAAAGACTTTCTCAGGAACAAACCAAGAAGATACAATTGCGATTGCGCCTGAGCCAACGTTTATTTAATTTTTTTTATGACTCATGAATAGTTGCACAAGACATGATCATATGATGATAGCTTATCTAAAGCCGTAAATCCTAGCAATTAAACAAACCAAACCAACAAACAACAACAACAAAAAACATTGTATTATGAATCATTATCAGTGAGTTCAGATATTAAGAGTCACATGTCAAACTCCATCCTCTTCTTCACTGTACATCTACATATTCCTCAATGCTACACCCACGTCCTGTAGACAGAGCAGAAAGACAGACAGACACGGGGGCAGACGGCTCATGACCTCCCGTAGCATGTGGACACGTTCGAGCACAAAAGCACACAGTCTCTGTGTTGCAGACGCAGCCGTGGGCGTGCTCATGGTACCTCACGTTTCTCCCGGAGTGGGATTGTGGGAACCTTTCTGTCACTTCCTGTCACTGCTCGCTTTAGCCAATCCGTATCAGATAAGCAGCTGGTCTCGGCCAATCACAGGGGCCTGTGATGAGGTAGCGCAGGTCACGATAATTCCCAAAGATATCAATTGTGCCCGCTTCCTTGAATTCCCACCAAAAATAGTTATATGGGATGGGTCTGAGGGGTTTGTGACGGTGGGAGCGGGGGGGGGGGGGGGGAATGGGGGGGGTTGGGACAAGGTAGTTTTTGTTTTCGGCGTAATTATGGACTCTTTTCATCCGCGCGCCTGTTCCCCCACGACCTGTGACCTGTAGGGTCGAAGCGCAGGATATCCCACTCCTCACGGCTCCATAATGTGGCCTTCAGTGCGCATGAAGAGAGGCATTGAGGCGGCGGACGGCAGGAGCGCGAGAGGAGGAGAGAGGAGGCCTATCGCTCCATCAGAGTGGCTGACAAGCTCGACACCCCCGGCACAGGCTGCAGAACCAGATCAAAGAGCCGCGGACCTCAAAGCAAGCGCCGCCGCATGCCTCATGCATCTCGGTCTTACACTGAGCTCAGCTCTGGAGCACACACACACACACACACACACACACACATACACACACATACACACACACACATATATATATATATATATATATATATACACTTAGCCTGGTTATGCAGTCGATATAGCTCATAGCAGGCCTCTCTGCTGTCTACCTGAACTGTGATTGCCCCACATTTAGCATTCTACGTTAGACAAAGTGCAGAGTGGGTTTCGAAGGTGAAATATAGGGAGGACATAAGGAGGTGGAAGGAAAACATTCCATGTGCCATGCTGGAAGAAAAAGAGCAAGCCTGGATGCATGTATGTGTTTTACAAAAGTTTCTCCGCTTTCTGTAAAATGATTCGATTTTCGAACTCAGACAGATCCGCTTCCAGTATACATCCAGGATTTTACATCACTCGCACTTAACTCTAATCTAACACACCTTTTTCTTGTTTATCTCTGATCACTTTGTTGAATGAGTTGACTTATTTTTGTTCTGTTTTTTTTTCTTTTCTTTTTGTTGTCGTTGTTTTTGCATTTGCTGATCCTTACTTCATGTGATGGTCATCTCATGAGCACCGCGGTTCTTCCACCATGTTTGCGATGTGGTTCCTCCGATCCGTCATCATATGACCTCCTCGTCATAAACATCTCGCAGCCCTTTTTCATTCCCACTGGAGAAACCCAGTGCAAACAAACACGGCTTTAATATCTAAAACCTCATATGGTGATAGCATTTGGATCGTCTTGATTGTGGAACGAGATGCCGCCCGGAGATATTTGAATTGAACAACAGTCAATTTTTTAGTAATTTAATTCAGTCATTAAATTAGTTACCAAAGAATAAAATGATACTTGTATTTATTTACAAGCCAGTTTGCTGCTAGATCGAAATCGCAGCGTTATCCTCGGAATAAATCACGTCCTCACGTTGCTCAGGGAGAAAGACAGAAAGAAAAGTGGGAGTGAAAGAGAGTAGGGGAAAAAAAAGAGGTCAGATCAGAACACGCGCGCGCACACGCACACACACACGTGAACTGGTGTGAAGCCAAAAAAAAAAAGAAAAAAAAAGAAGAGAGAAACAAGAAAGAAACTAAACAAAGCAACACACAAAAAAAGCTTAATTGAATGGAGCAGAGAAGGCTTTACTTTCCAGGTGATCAATAGCTGGATTAATTGCCAGAGGATAGAGGGTGTAATGGGGGCTGCTGGGTGATGAGGGGGGGGGGGGGGGGGGGTATTTAGAGCTGCAGGAGGGTAGGAGGGTGACGACAGGCGGCGGAAAGCTGGGGATTTAGGGAGTGAGCGGACGAGTAAGGAAGCCCCCACCTCGGGTCACCTGGCAATGTGCAGGCCGCCGTCAGATTAGGATCTGAAAGAGGGAGATAACGAGTTTATTGCCCCCTGGACGGGCTCGTGGAGCCAAGGAGGAAAACAGGGGAGGTGTGTGTATTTGTGTGTGTGTGTGTGTGTGTGTGTGTGTGTGTGTGTGTGTGTGTGTGTGTGCAGCAGCTTCAGGCCTTCTCTGATGGATCTCCATTTTCCATGTCAATGCCTGGTATTCTAACCATTCTGCTTTTTACAGTCCTAATGTGCTTTTATAAAGGAGACGTGTATCTCCCTCCCCAGGTTAAAACACACACACAGAGACACACAGACAGACACACACACACACACACACACAGAGCCATAAATTTAATGTATCTATTGACTGACACACAGCCCTTTAAAAATGACAGTGCAATCTTTATATATGTACGAGAGTTTAAAGTTACATCTAGTTTATCTCTCTTATCTTCCTCACGCTGAAATGTCCCACATTTACTCTTAAAGGTTATGACTTTTTTAAAAAGGCAAATTAGACTTTAGTTTCTTTTCGTTTAGTTTTTTGTTCTTTTTGGCTCATACCTTTTATTAGGAGTAGTTTTATTGTATGGAAAGGATTGTCTTCTTTTGGAAAGTAAATCTTGTGACCACTGTCAACACAGTTTTGCTCAGAAGTGTCTTTTTTTAATAACAAAAACAATAACTACAACAACAACAACAACAACAGACAAATAATATATGATGATAAAATACATTTCCCTGTTTAATAGCCAATATGGATGAACAAACAAGCAACAATAATAAAATATTTAAAATAATTGAATATCCAAATGAATAAATACTTGCTATTGCCAAAAAGTCTATCTATCTATCTATCTATCTATCTATCTATCTATCATATTTAAAGTCAATAGTAGAGACAATAATTATTAATCTCTAATAATAATAATAATAATAATAATAATAATAATAATAGAAATAATAATTAGTACAAGTAGTAGTAATAAAGGTAAAGTAGAATAAATAGTATTATTATTTGTCATAATTAAATAAGTATTATAAAATGGTAATTGTACTTTTGATATTAAAAATATATATATATTTGTTCCTATTTTATACTTTTAATAATGCCAAAAAAACTACATACTTTTTCTTTTTTTTTTCTTTTTTAGCAATATTTCAATATATAATATATATACTATACAATATATACTATATATACTATATATATATATATGGATCTATATACAGTATATATAAAATCTCAGCATCATAACATCTCAATAAATATCATTATCTTTAAAAATATTCTTAGCAAATAGTTGATCTGTCTGACAATTATAAATAGCAACGTTCTAGTCTGCTCCTGGTGAAATAAAGCCAGGTCCTGTAGTGCAATCAGGCGTTTGGAGCCTAATATTTATTCATTTTATTTATTTACTTTCTTTTATAAATGCAGTTACTCGGTGACTAGCATTAAATAAATAATGAGAGATCTGTTATGTGAGAAATAAGTGGGAGATTAGACATCCTGTCCATTGCAAACTGCAGGTGTGACCGGGATGTTCCTACACACACACACACGCACGCACACACACACACGCACGCACGCACGCACGCACGCAAACACACTGCAGCCAGTAAAACAGCTACAGATCAATAACCGCAGTCACAATGCAACTCTTTCCAGTCAAACAATCAGCAAACAAACGGGTGGCACTGAGCAAACTCATCAGCATTAAAAAGGCAGCAGAAACACTGAGACAATGGAGTCAAATAGTGACATTGCACACACGCATGGCCACGCGCGCGCGGGGAGCAGGCTGCAGGCCGAGGGCTTTACGGAGCGGCACGTGAGCTGCTCTCTCAGCTGTGTTTGCGCAGTGGCAGGCGAGAAGGGGCCTGAAGAAAAGCAAGAGGAGCTGTGAAAAGACCAGCAGCGACTAAGCTGCCCTCCAGAGAGAGACACAGAGAGAGAGAGAGACGGAGAGAGAGAGAGAGAGAGAGAGAGAGAGACGGAGGAGGGGGTGTCGAACAATGACCTCAGCACTGCAGGTGCAGCAAGCCGGGAGTGTGGCTCATTCAACTTCTCTTTTTATGTGATAATAGTGCAGGGACCGCCGTCTCTCTCTCTCTCTCTCTCTCTCTCTCATATAAGAATTCCGCATGTGTTTAAGCACACTGCTCTACCAGGCCTGCTGACATGTTAGGCCCAGGCAAACAAACTGTGTTAACTTCATTAGCACTTGTATAGCAGACGAGGCGGTGATGAATTTGTCGTCTGCACGTTCGACTGTTGCTATTGACTTAAATGTGCCTTTAAGTTTTTAGGAAATGTGTCCTGTCTGGGAAGACACTCGGCGCCTGGGAGAGATAACAAGAACCGCTGCGCGTTTGTAAGATTTACGGTCATTTTCTTTCGGATTGCATCCAAACCCCGAGGT
The DNA here is from genome assembly GCA_030347435.1 of Clarias fuscus. Lineage (NCBI taxonomy): Eukaryota > Metazoa > Chordata > Actinopteri > Siluriformes > Clariidae > Clarias > Clarias fuscus. The sequence continues at coordinate 28,043,492 of CM059217.1, forward strand.
TCGAAACCATGCACAAAAGATCACGGCTAAACAGCAGAGCGAGCATTAAACTACACGCGCTCTACACTCTGTCTTCCACGTTCTTTTAACTTTAGGAGGCTTTTGGAAACCCAGGCTCATCAGTTTCATTGGACTAGTAATATTGCGCTAGAAATAACTAGTAAGCACTGGATTGTTCATGTAGACAAAATGATATTTTGCACAGAATCGTATTATTATTATTATTATTATTATTATTATTATTATTTGGCTCTGTTGCACCATTCCAGCACTCTAGAGTGGCCATATCAATAAATTTCCAATTATATTAACAAAATTATGTGCACAATTTAGTAAAACGACAGAACACACTGGAGAAACAGTTACAGTACATCATATATTTTCTTAAACCATTCACCGCTGGTTTTGCTAATTCGTGCACACATTTAAATAATACAAGAAAAAGTTGTTTTAAATCATGTTTCATTATTTATTTAGTAAAATGAGTTAGAATAGACTAGAACCGGGTCAGATATACAGTACTGTGCGAAAGGCTTGAGAGCTCCTCGTATTTCTTTATATTCAATTCAACTTCTAATTTAATGTTTTTTTTTTTTTACATTCTATAGCAATACTGGATTTGTTTCTAAACTACGGCAACAATGACAACAATGACACCGGCAGTCAGTTGTTGTTTTAGGACATGAAGGTCAGCTGTCCTCGAACGTTCTTACAAGAACAGTGTTGTTTCAAGTGCCTTTAAAAGCACTATGGGGAAACTGATTCTCATGAAGACCTTCCCAGGAAAGCAAGACCACAACGTGGCTGAGTCGCCAGCCTCAGGAATCACTAATTAACAAACAGCACCACAGATTTGAGCCGTTATGAAGACTTTACAGAGCATAAGGAGCAGACGCATCTCAATATC
>CM059217.1:28049398-28056898 GCA_030347435.1 Clarias fuscus
AATATACAGAGAGAGAGAGAGAGAGAGAGAGAGAAGGTCAGTCACTGATGTAGGACTCTAGTGCCTCCCAATGGTCATGTGTTTATTACAATGGAAGAAATGGGAAAAGACCAGACAAGAGTAGGGAAAAAAGACGAGGATGAAGAGACAACCGAATTCTGTACAATTGTTTGAATCTTTTCAGCAATACCGCCAAAGGAACGATATAAAGATTTCCGTAGATTTCTAAACTACTATGCTTCATCACTCACACTATGATCTCAGCATTCTCAGGTTCTCTTTTATGAGGAAAAAAAAAAAAATATTTCAGGTCATGCCAATGTAGGATAACACACAATGATCAATGACATGATGGTGCGATGCTGTCATGCTAAATGAATATTAGCAACCCGAAGATGAATATAGTCCTATAACAGCACGGTACATGATTTCTTCTTCTTCTTCTAACGAAAAAGTTATACAAGGGGCGTTCAAGTCAAACCGGGACCCGTGATGAAATTTCTGGTGAAGCACAGTCTGGTGATGAGACTGCATTCATTTGCTGCAGTAAAACATTGAAGGAACATGAATGGTGCAAAGTTTTTAAAGAAGCATGTACATCTGTGAATACATTCAGTGAGTGGAGCAGCTTGATTCTTGAAAATCGATGGACAGAAGAGACTGTCTGTGTAAGCTGTATGCACAATCATTCACCGACACCACTCGCACATTACAGGAACTCAGCTGGGAGTCATTGCCACATCCCTGTACATGTTTGGGCCATTAAAGGAGTTCCTGGGAGGCCAGCGTTTCAGAAATGAAGCAGACAGTATGATCATGATGTTATTCTGCACTCTCAAATGCAGTTACAAAGTGTTTCCAGCATCTCTAGACTTTCCGGAAAGACGCCTTCCTTGAAAGTCCACCATGTCACATGTTCATAATGCAAATATGATGCACAAATGATAATGTAATAAAATGAGAACATTAGTATGAACATGTGCTTTGAATGACAGACTTGTCAGAGATGCTAAACTAATCAACAACTTCTGACCAATCAGATTCAAGAATGCAACAACAGTTTGTACTAGATTTTATTCACTATTCATACACTGTCTGGGACGTGTTTAGGATTATAATTATTATAAGGGCTGCATTTAATGGATGAATGATAATGTTTTAGTTTTGCAAACATGAAGTGACATAATTGACAAGAAATGCAGCCATAACATGGGCTAATGAGCAGCAGTTTCATACATGCAGAAAAACATACACCTGTACTGTATGTCCACGATCACTGTAATCCAATAAGTTGACGAATCTGATATCAGATACAATTTTCCACTCGTCCCATAATTTTGTAATCATAATTACAGGAGATTGGTGGATCTAACATGAAATTAAAGTTATCGATGCATGCCTGAACAATCAAATGATCAAAATATGTAAGTACCATAGTATATAAAGTTACATTTTAGTAATTTTTGACTATCTTTTGTGACATAATAGGGATAAATGATGGTCAACTTCATGATGATCCACATTACTTGTATATTTTTGTGATGCAACATTTAAGAGGTGGGGCTTATGGCTTATTAATACAAAAAAAAATGTCTTAATCAAGACTTTCTTTGCACATATGATCGCACCATTTAGCTGTGATTATACATATTCATAAACATGACTGTTACAATTCATGGATTCAGATAATTAACATTCTTGGCTTCCAAAATGGGTTTTACCTGGCAATCTTTTTGCAAGAAAAAACAAGATTGAATTCTGCAAAGAACCCTGACATTTGCAGACATTCTTATCTTTAGAGCAATCCCACAGAACTGGTTTGTAGTTTCCTTCATAAACATACCCTCATTCTAGTGTCAGTATGCCAGACTCTACGAGTACTATCAGTCTAAAACCTGTAGTGACTATGACTTACTGCAGAAACAAAAAAATGTTGTTGTTTCTTTTTTTTTTTTTTGGTCATTTTATAGATTCTTTATAAGACATCATGGTAAGTCCACTTAAAAACATATATAGTACTTGAGTCACCCCTCATACTCATAGACCCCACATGCTGAAATGTGAACAAATGTTTTACTCTGACAGGCTGCAAAAGATGCAATTTAAATAAGTCGGCTTTTTAAAATGAACAAATTCTGCAGCGACCCTCATTTCCCCTCTCGTCTGTTTCAACCACTCAGCATTCAGCATCACCAGTATACTAATCACCGGCCTGATCATCTGTCATCAACTGCACCTGTGTCTCACTGGTTCATGCCTTAAGTTAAATGTTTTTTTGTTTTGTTTTTTGCCAAAAATGAGAGCCAAAGAAAAGTCCTTTAGGAATCCTGGAGAACTATTCCTCAAGACTACATTAAAATATAAGAAAGACTGGCTCCTTGGAAGCAAACTATGAAAAATTGAGGAGGGGGGGCATATTTTGACGAAGCCCCATTTATACTATTTGTAAAAAGAATATCTAGGCCAGTCCTGCAAACAAAATATTTAAATCGATAAAATTAAACCTCTGGCGTGAGTCAGAGCAGTTTATCGAAGAATCGAAAAATACAAATGTGCAAGTAATGTAGAACACATTCACCACTGAGCTCTATTAACTATTACACATTTCTGCATAACATAAACTGAAAAAAAAAAAAAAATGTTCCGAGCTATCGTGTCTTAAACCCTATTGACAAGTCTTACTTCAAACCTGGATTAGCTCTATCAGCGCGATAGCGAACGTCAGACACCAAACGCGTCATGCGTGGTGGTGGATTGGTTGCGTTTGTCATCCATGGGAATCGGTGCGAGTTTAATTTCTCATTTTTTTTCTTTTTGAGAAGTCTTTAAACTGTGACGAATTAGCAATACTGACTCATTAATCAGATCAAAGGAGTGCAGTGTGTGACTCTTCAATTTGGGATTCACCCACAACTGCTGAGGTCATGACCCCCCCCTCCCATCATTAGCGCATGGTACGACTCCATGATCGCAGAGTGACTCACAGATGCTTGTGGTTCTACCTGATCACTGTTCTCAGATCAGACGTGGAAATAAAAGAGGTTCTGGAGATGGAGCGTGGTCACGAATTACTGATCTGAGACCGGTTTCATTGATCGTAAAAGATTGCAAGATTAAAGTGGGAAAGTTTCATCTCTTTATTGTGTGTGTCTTTACTGGACTTTGCAGTGACGTCATGACAGAAGCAAGAAAATAAAAGCGCACCATAGAGCACCTTTGATTCTTTCTCTCTTTCTCACGTCCTCCTCGGTGTTCCCGTTCCTCCTCTCTTTCTTTCCCTCTGCCTGTTTTCCATTTCCCTTAACCAACATGGAGGCTGGTTATCTTTAAACGTGGACGACGTAGATAAATGCGGCTTTGTATCGCTCCATCGTGGCGTTTGCCAAACGAGCGCACAAATGCCCGTGCACGTAAGCGCAATCACACACATTAAAGCGATAAGCAGATCATAAACAATTTGACAACAACGGAAGGAGAGTTCGGAAAAGGACAGAGTTGGAAAGAGGGAGTAAGGAATGCAACAAACAAGTAAGAAAGAAAGAAAGAAAAGGAAAGAAAGAGATGAGGAAGTAAAGGGGGAAAGGAAGGAGGAGGGAAAGGGGGGTGATTTAATGTGAGCAATTTGAACATTACACAGCGAGTGGGAGAGAGAGAGAGAGAGAGAGAGAGAGAGAGAGAACGTAAAAAGCTAAAGAGAGGAAAGGAAACTTCAAAATGTTCTTTGAGGAGAATGAGATCACAGGCTGCAATTATATAATTCTTGTCAAGTGATGGCAGCGATAGCCCGAGAGGAATGTGTGCGACGGGCCTCGGCCTAAGCAGCCGCCTTTCCGCCAACTCCGAACCCCCACAACAAGTTTCAGAGGTCGTCCAGAGGTCTGACGCAGGAAAGCGCAAGGGGAGATGCAGGCGAGCTCCAAATCACCACCTCTTCACGTGGCCTAGCTCCATCGCCTCGCTTTCCTTCCATTGATCTGCTGCCATTTTTTCCGTGATCAGCACCGGGAATGCTCAGTGAAATATTCTAAGTCAGGCTTCTGCACAAGAAAGTTGCGGATGACTTTTTTCGGACTTTTTCAAATGCTGTGCCAAGACGTCGTTAAAAACGGGCATCTTACAGGAAGCATTAACATAACAGCAATCAAACCTGGCTCATTAATTTAAAAAACAAAAAGAATTATGGGTGGTCCTCGTGGCTGTGCAAGGAGTGGTTCATGAGGTTAGCTAGAAACGTTTTTTTTTTTTTTTTTTTTCATAACGGCTATTTAAAGAACGGATTACATAAATACAGTTCTTGTGATGAATATGAGCCATGAGGGTGATGGAGGTGGATTCTGTACGGACTCATGTCAATAAAGCTGCGAGCTGTGTAAAGGTGCACATAATGACCCTTGATAAGTCACGGTCAAGAGGTACAAGCTTAAGAGAATAATAACTCTATTTAATAATTGCCAGTTTTTGTACTTACTTATTTATTTGCTGCCTTGGTTGCTTTCTTCATTCCTACATATCTTGAATGGTTACGTATTTCTTCATTTATTTGCATGAAATTATTAGTTCGTTATGTTTATTTTCGGTTCGGGCCGCTGGTTTCTTTTGGCTCACGCTTTTAGACTTTGACGATTCGGAGGATAAAAGTTCACGTTGATGAACGCAACATGAAATTGAGTTGAGTTGTTCTTACCCCAAGCGAAAATCCTTTTTCCTCAAACTTCTGGATCGTTTCCCAAAAAGAAGGGCTCGAAGCCGTGAAATGAGCTCTATTCACTGTTGGACTGACTGCTTTTTACGGCTCAGTGATAAAGCCTAGCGCGAGTTATATTGAAACACGGACAATTCTTTCTAAGGTTTATACAATGTTCATGGGAAATAACTAGCTCATAAGTTCTGCGGTGCTTCCAGGATCCGGCTCACACAGTCCTGTTAAGAGACTACAGTGTGAAAAAAACATCGCTTTGTGCTGTATGTTTATGAAAGCTTTATGATGTCCATAAAACCCAATGTTTAAGAACTTTTCATGCGTTTCCTTTGGGATCAATAGAGTACCTACTGTAGCTAACTATCTATCTATCTGTCTAAATGTTTCACTGGTCCGAAATTGTTAGCCGGCTATTATCACTGGGTGCAACATACAGTACAGCAAACTAGATCTTGAGAACTCCATTAGAAGTTTTTTTTTTTCCCTGCTCCATCAAACACCCATTTCCACTCCTAAAGAGTTCAGCGTTAGCATCATTAGCAGCTGAGGGCAGTCAGGCGAAATCACTAAGCCGCGCAGTGCTGTGTGTCTGAAGTGAGGCCTGAGAACTAAGCTTTAAAGCACTTGAAGTGGCAGCAGTTTGTGCAGTTTGGCCTGTGTTGAAGCTCGTGCCCCAGGCGTGGGTGGAGGGCAGGAAGGCAGGCTGGCAGAATGGTGGGCGGAATGGTGGAGGGGGAGGGGGGAGAGGAGCAATATGGGTAGGAAAAAGGAAGGGGGTTTGTACATGGTTCCCAGGGAGTACAGCGTGGCTCTTGGAGGCGCTTTGTCTGCAGAAACACAGGCAGACTCCAACATAGATGCCTATCAGCACTCGCTCCAGTCCAGTGAAGAGAGAGAGAGAGAGAATGAGTGAGAGAGAGAAAGAGAGAGAGAGAGAGAGAGAGAGAGAGACAGAGAGAGAAAGAGAGAGAGAGAGAAGAAAGGGCCAGGGGTAGAAAAAGACATCCATAAGCAGTAACATAAATAAAAGATTCATATAAAACCTGTGCACATTGACCTTAAACAAGGAGTGTGACTATGAGAAAAGAGGGAGGGTGGAGTGAAAAAAAAAAAAGAGGGATGATCAAAGAAAAATATGGACAAGAAAGGAAAAAGCCTCTGACGCAAGATGACGGATGCTACAAATATACTGGAGTAAGGAGAACATGGGGCCGTATATTATTTTTTACAGTCATGGGCCTGATTTTTCACAGCACTTAGCACAAGCAAAATGACTAAACTGAAACAACTTGAGTGAGAGAGTACAAGGCGATTCATCATGATGTTGGAGCTACACACACAAACATGAGCAGATTTGAGTTTCTGAAACGGTTTTGCTGGTGTATACAGTAAACGTACGCTGGTTAATGTTTAATTAAGGGGTCATTTTTACTTCAATTCATTTCTCGCGAAGGTGTATGAGGGAAAAAAAAAATACACTTCTGGATATGATTCTGATATCACTTGTAGAACGAGACTTGAGTACAGAACTAACATGTTAACAATGGAATGAACATATGTCATAATAGATGACTGTTAAAATTATACCAGTTGTGATCGATATTGAGTATTGCATAATCTCAGGAAATAGAAAAATAGAAAAAGGAAAAAGATTCCTGAAGAGTTGAGGGGACTAGATTCACTCTTTTCTTCCAAGAATGCATCCAAGAATAAATATAAAAAAGCAGAAATTACATTATTTTACATTCATTTGTTTTATGTTTAATGTATTGGAACTGAAAGTTCAGGTATTATATTGTATTATAGATTATGGATTATATGTATATAGAGATTTGGCTCATTGTTGGCAGCACAGTAGTTTTAGTGGTTAACGCTGTCGCCGTGCACAGTGCACCTCCGGGGACTCCGGTTTCCTCCCACAGTCCCTACGAAGACATGAAGATTAGGCTAATAGGTGTTCCCAAATCACATTATCCACACATTATAGTGTGGGAATGAATGTGTGAGTGTGTGTGTCCTGCATCCCTGAGTACAGGACTAAGCGGTATAGATGGTGAGTGAGTGAGTGGCTCATTGTTAAAACAAACAAACAAACAAACAAAAAATTATACATGATTAATGTTAAATAATGCTGTAAATGATATTTATTAATTAGTTCTAAAGTTATAATAGTTATAACAGTGGTGTGTGGTGTGACTAATTCTAAACACAGTACACTGTAGCTTACAGCTGAGTTGTTCATTTTATAGAGATATATTAATATACATCAATAAATCATGACTGAGTTTTATTCATACTATTTTGTTGTGTAGCATAAGGGTTTACAGGAAAAAAAAACCTGAATAAAAAAGACAAATGACACAATTAAATGCAAGTATACTACTACTACTACTACTATTAATAATAATAATAATCATAATAATGTAAAACAAAATGTATTTAAAATGTAAAATAAAAAAAACAGAATTAACAATATGTAGATTTCAATAAGTGTAATAAAACAGGAGCATGTGTATAATAATAATAATAATAATAATAATAATAATAATAATAATAATAATAATAATAATATACACATGCTTTAATAAAAATACTTATAAATTATTATTATTATATCACTGCTGCCACCACCAATGACAACAAAAACAACAATGACAACAACAACAACAACAAACATTATTATTATTATTATTATTATTATTATTATTATTATTATTATTATTATTATTATTATTATAGCCCCTAATATTGGGCCATAAACACACAAAGAAATAGCAAAAATGATCAAATCAAGTATATGA